>JAOBAY020123107.1:0-16243 GCA_025331085.2 Zoanthus sociatus | reverse complement strand
GGTCTCAATGTTCCAAGTTTGTAAATAATTTTCATCTCCGTCGTCTTTCGTTGTTTCGCACTGTGACAGCTTTTGATAACTCTGATGGTGATGTCCCTCGTGTTATGACCATTGGTGGAAAAATGTTCAGCCACAGGGAAACCAGGAGTTTTCTTTTTGATGGTACGAAGGTGTTCTCCGAATCGTTCTCGTAAACTTCTACCAGTTTCCCCGATGTAGATCTTGTTACAGCGCGTACAAGTTATGGCATATATGATGTTAATAGAGCTACAGGTGAATTTCTCATTAATGGACAGATTAGATTTCGGACCTTTTATCAATCTATTTTGTGAGACATAAGCACATGTGTTGCATCTTGAGTGTGTACAAGGATAAGTGCCGCATTCCTGGTTTTGGTCTTGAATAGGTTTTAAGCTGCTGCAGACTAAGATGTTCCGTATATTTTGATCTCGTCGATAAGCCACAACAGGTGGCCTGTCGAAGATGGTGCTTGTGTCAGGATCACTGGATATGATGTTAAAATTATCCATCAGTATATCTTTTATCTTTGTTGTTAATGGATGGTAAGTAAGTACCAACGGAACGTTATCACATGTTTCAGGTCTCGTTTTGGTCTGCAGTGACTTGCGTCGATTTATAGACAGGACTCGTGCGATGTCATAATCAAGTTTTGCAGAAGGATAACCACGTTCTGTGAAGAATTGTTTCATTTCTTGTATTCTAGGTAAAAGCTTATCATCACTGGAACAGAGTCGATGTAACCTTGGGAACTAGCTGAAGGGTATACTAGCTTTACAGTGGTGAGGATCAGAAGAGTTATAGAGAAGGTAGTTATGAGCGTCGGTCTTCTTATAGTGGACATCAGTAGAAATCTTATTATTTTGAATCCTGAGTTAAATATCCAGAAATGAAACTGAAGTTTCAGTTACTGTGTGAGTAAATTGGATACAGGATAAAAAGTAGAAACAAATTCGATAAAAGAATCTCCATAGCGTTTATGGAGTTGTGGCATAAACCCAGTGTACTCTTGGTGTATTTGCTCCTCCAGGTATCCCACGAAAACACATGCATAGTTAGGGCCCATTTTGGTTCCCATGGCTACTCCACTAATTTATTTGTAATATTCACCATTAAAATAATGTGAAAGTATTAAGAGTGAGTACAAGTTCTGCTAGTCGAAGACGTGTGTTGCATGGTGGATCCTTGATAGTTCGTTTTTCAAGGAAATATTTTATAGCCAGCAAACCATTGTGGTTAGGGATGACAGTATATAATGACTTAATGTCCAGAGAAAACAGAAACTGTCTATAATCATCATCACATGGGTGTTACAGAATACAAAATCTTCAAATATATTGAGAGCATGAGTTGTGCCCTTGATGTAGGTCGGTAGGCTTTTTGCAACAGGTCCAAGAATTTCATCTAGGTATGATGAGATATATCACTATCTGCAAACATGAAATTATACCACGTTATATACGAGTGAAGTTAATGCTGATTTTGGTACAAATCGTGTCAGCTACTTTATTTTTATATACTAATAGACAACTTTAACTTTGTGTTATTTTATTGTCATTAAATTATGCCAAACGTTGACATATATATAGTGTGCAATGTAGTTATTTTATATAGTATTTGTAGAACCCGGATGTAAAGAAATAGAGGTATAGCAGGCGCTAGAAATAAAACAGGTTTTCAGTGATACAAAGTTGTGCAATATTGTTTGCCCTTCGTGAACATCACATGTAACACAAACGCTGTTCGTTAACCGACAAAAAAAACATTGAGCTCATGCAGTTGTTTTTGAAAATCGATCTTCTAGTTTAGACGAGAGGCTACATAGTATATCAGGCCCGTTCGCGGGAATTTTGCTGGGGGGTGCGAACAAAGTTTTTTGGGACCAATCCCCCCAGACATGACGTCATTTTCACAACTTTCATATTTTGAGGCCAATTTTGCATAAAAATAAAATTGGGCTTAGGGTATTTTTGCTGGACCGGCAAATTAGATTTTATTCTAAATTATTATTCAAATTGTTTTAAAGGTAAATAAATATGCTTTGATCATTTTCCATATTAAACTTTATTTTTTAACTCATTACTTTTATAATCAAGTGGACTTTGTTTACCCTTAAGGGGTTTGGGGGATGCATGCGCACCCCGCCAACCCCCCTTCCCTGCGTACAGGGCTGCTTATCTTGCGATTTACAAAAATAATTTTATCGTTTAGGCCGAAGAAAAAGAGTGTATATAAAACAATAATTTATTGTTCAGACCATTCATTTAAAGTTATTTTACGGTATTTAGATATGTTTCTTTATTAAATATTATAGATTGAGTCTCTGCTGTGGCCGAATCATACAGTCACTCTTTGTCTTTACGCAAGGTTCCCCAGAGCCACAGGAGCTGGGTCACTATGTCATGATGGTGCCGGTGTCTGCTGTGTGGTTTGTGTTGGTGTCTGCGTTGAACCCCAAGCATTAGTTGGTATGTTGGGTTTAGCATGCTGATGCTTGTGTATACGTGGCGATGCAGCATTTGACCAAAGTCACTGTCACTCATTACTGGATGGTGTAGTTATCCACTAGAGGGGAGTTCGGTATATCCAGTACCTGTGGTTAAGGAGCTTCGCTGCTACCACCAGGAATACCTTTGTAGTCGAGGGTCTGATGCATGCTAGTCAGTTTTTCCAGGAATAGCTTTGAGACTGAGTTGCTGCAACGGCTGTTTCTGTTCCTGTTTTGCACACTGCATACAAGTAGCATATTTCTGTGGTGGCTTATTGCGTTATTCTCGTTTGTTGCATCACGTATCTCCTAGGCCTGTAACTTTGCAGGTGTGGCTGGTAAGTGCTATGTGATCATGTCTACTTCTATTCTGGTGCCGTCGCAACTGGATGTCGGTGACTCTCGGAAGCACGCACTTGTGAGAGGGCGTCAGCAACCACAATGTTGTTTCCATAATCATTGAATATCTGCCACGAACTCCGTTCTTATGCTCTACCTCACCTTTGTTTGTTACACCTTTTTTGTTTTTATTTCTATGTGTTTGCGTCACAGTCTCTAAATGTTTTTTTACAATAGATATAGTTATACAAACGGTTAGCTTTTAGGAATGTGTCAAGAAGATCTCTTTCCGTAAATTTTTATAGTACCGTGGGCGACAAATTGCTCATTAATCTTGCAGGCAACATTTCATTCATAATTTGTAACTTTAGCTTTAATACCAGAAAAAGTACAATTAGTTGGCGCATAGTATTTGCTAAGTTATGCGAAGAAAAAGGGAAAGTTAGATAACGGCTTTACGCAGTTGTAAACAAGACGGGACTGACTATCAACCCGGGTTGTTAAAATAATGTAAATGGCCCTTTGCTGCCGGTCAAGAGAAAAAGGTTGTTCTTCTCCATTTTTAAATACCAAGAGTTTTTCAGTTCTCAAAAAGTTCTTTATCAACCAATGTCGGGCTAAAACTTTTTCGTTTTCATCGAAGTCATTGAAAACATTGACCATCCATCTTTCAACCCGCGAAACACACATTATAAAATCTTACTTCCCTTGTAACACTAAACATATCATCTACATGAAACAATGCATGTTTGAATGGAAAACATGACGGGTGGCTGCCCGGCCATTATTTGACGCCCTATAAAAGGTAGACTACAAAATGTTTTAAATTTGCTTACCCCCACAGAGTTCAAGTAATTTGTCACGACCGACCTCCCCATGGTTGCGCTATTGCCACTTTGTCTGACAAGTGTGAAGTCCACGTAATGGTGAAGGTAAATGCTGTCATTGGTATCTTTTAAATCAAGTTATTCTTGTGGTTAATTTTATCTCGTGACGTTTCATGTTTCTATCCTTTTTATTGCTTAAGAGGGCATGTGGTAAAACCCGGAATGCCGAAACGAAACCAACGGAACGAAACGACCGGAACCACTGAAACGACCGAAACCAACGGAACGAAACCATCGGAACGACCGGAACCACCAAAACCACCGGAACAAAGCCATCTGAACCACCGAAACGGCAAATCTTTCTTTTTTGTGTAGAAAAAGGGATAACATCCGCATTGGGGCATAGTGTTAGGTCAGGGTCTGGGTTAGGTTTAGTTTGTATGATTAAGAACACTAATTATACAGTCTTCATTACAGTATAGTACTTGTCGTTTGAAAATCGTAGGTGAGCGAAAAGAAGCTCACCTAAAATTCCCTTTTCCCCCGTATTCAACTCTAAGGCGACCATTTTTTTGTGAGTAAATGCCCTGTTTTTTTCTCTCTTCTCGGATCATTTTAAGTGTCCAATGGTGTGCGAGCATCTCCTGGAATATTAGCACTCACTCGGTGTCCGTTATTACGGGGTCCACGGTATTTGATTTAAGAAAGCAGTCAATATGTTGATATTGAATTAAAAATGTTAGTTTTATATGACCTATGCGTGGGGTTATTTTTTTGTATCGATAAAACAACGCTACACTCGGAAACGGTGCCTGATTATGCGCACAATACACCAAAATGGTCGCCAAAAAAGCACGTATACTTAAGTGTACGTGTACAAAGTTCCACGTCTATTCCCTAGCAGCAAGAAAATTACAACAAAATACGTTCAAATATTGTTTCACGGTTAGAGGGCTTATTTTCGATGTCTCGATAAATTGTTCCGGTCGTTTTGGCGGTTCCGATGGTTTCGTTCCGGTGGTTCCGGTCGTTTCGTTCCGGTGGTTTCGTTTTGGCGTACCGGGTTTTACCACATGCCGCTTGAGAGGTGTCCTCCATCGAAAATAGTAGACCTACTTATACTTATCACTTGGCCTAGAAAACTATACTACTCACTCATTAACACTTATGAATACTTCTCGAAAATCGAATTCGCAACGAAATAGATCAAGCAACATGTGCGAACGAAAATCATTCGGCAATGGATAACTATCAAGGCTACTGAGTTACATCTCCTGGATAGGGTGGTCGTTTGAACACACAGGAAAATCGATTACCTTGTTTTACGTTTCTTTTCCCCAATGCTTTGTCATTCCTAGAAGACATACTTAGGTTTAACTGCCTTGTAAGGACTTAAAGAAAGTAAGGATTGTCCTCCGATCCTCGACTTTCACATTATTTACAAGATTAAATTTCTATTTCAGGGTCTAATTGACATAGAGAAAGAAATCACAAAGTTAGAAGGGAAGAAAGACAAATTGCTCTCTCAGTTGGGTCGTTTACGTGAAGCAACCGAGATTCCCGATTACGAAACAAAGGTAAGGTGTTCAGATGTTGACGATGTTTATTTTATCTAAAATTTCACAGAAGAGAATGACTTGACATGTTCAACGTTAGTCTGAGTTCTTGCTTTAAGTACCTACGCAGGGATATAAGAGACTGAGACGAACGATAAGTCACAGGACTGAAGGGAAGAATGGAGATAGCAGTGACGCTGGGAAGCACTTCTGCCTGACTCCCGGGAATACTACCTGCTTTAAAGTGTATATAACAAAATTTTCTATAGTTCTTATTTGTTAGCCGACAATGTTAAAACAAGGGTTTCAAAATTTTTTGCTCCAGAAATCGTCTGAAACCTGTTTTCTATCTTTAAATACACGAAATTTCGGCTTAAAAATTGTACCATGATTCGTACTGCCAAAATGTTACTTGTGACCTCAGTTGGTTTGCAACACAAAGCAAAGACAAAAAACTTTCAACAGAACTAAAAATCTCGCAGTAAGCAGATTCGCTTAAAATTTCTAAACTACAATAAGGGTATTTTAGTGAAGTTTTACAGCAAAACTTAAAGTAAACCAAAATTCAAAGCAGGCGGCTAAGCAACCAGCAGGGCTCAAAATTGCGACCGATATAGTCGCATTTGCGACTAAATTTTTCCTTTTGCGACTAAAACTTCAACAGTTGTCGAAAATTTGCGACCAATATTCATCTCTGGCAGATAATAAAGTAAAACAAAAAATATATCCGCCAGAAGTCGCTACCTTACCACTACTTTTCAGCTTTTTTTAATTTTGCGACTAAAATTTTGCAACCAGTCGCAAAAATGCGACCATGAAATTTTTTTAATTTCGAGCCCTGAAGGCACACTGACGTCACGACCCAAAATCTCGCCCCAGTCCCTGTTACAAGTTTAAAAGTAAAGTTTAGCATCTTTTGGGCGGTAAAAGTCAGAAATAAATTTTGTTTCGCCATTTTCAAACCAATTTTCCTTTTTTGTGAACATAAACAAAAGAAAAAATCTGTCACTTTAACAAACCATTTTTGTAAAAAGAGTGCCTTTCTGTTTTTTCTTTTGGCAGTTTGTCTTGTCTTCTTGTATGAGCTAGCGAACTCTTCAGGATGTTCTTTGCTGCGACAGTTTAAATCTCATTATCTTCACTTATCGAAAGATTGCGTTTACAAGAATGTTATTATTGTATTCAACTTGGTCGCGATGAAATAGCTTCTCAAAATACAGTCTCTAATTTTACGTTAACTTCTCTGTTTACAGGTTCCTCAAAATGTTCGAGAACAGAATGCAGAAAAAGTAAGATTTGTCCTGTTTTCTATTTTGTGGAAGAAATACATTGGAAATAAGACCACTATATAATCGAACGTCTAGTATCTTGTGTGGTAATTAGTGATGCAAATTGAGGACACAAAGCAAATTTGTGCGAAATTAACTCGGAATTTGTCAAAGGTTGGATTTACATACACGAACAAGAACGTGCGCAAAACTTTAACCCTTTCGTACCCAGTTGTACTGTTAAATTCTCCCAACTTGAGCCCATATTTTCCATTGAACAAATTTGAAAGAATTTTACTTTTAATCTTCAGTTTGCTTTGTTGGATGAATTATGATTTTCTTATTTCCAGATGTGTTGTTTTGTACATGTTGATAAGAAGTTGGTTGTTGATAACTGTCTGGGACTGGAAGGGTTAACTGAAATTTTCTGCCAGAAAACCTCGTTGTTAGTTCTGAAATGTTGAAGTATATACAAACCACTTAATAAGAGTTTGCTACAAACGTATCGCTCATTTCTGTTACAAGGTATAGATTTTTAAATGTTTCTTTTTTGTTCACTTTTCAGATTCGTCAAGCAGAAGTTGAAATGAAAAAGTTAGAAAAAGCAATCAAAATTCTGAAAGTTGCTGAAGAAGAATAAATGAACATTTTAATACGGACCTTAAGCAACGAGGACGGCAACGTGAACGACGACGGCTCGGAAAAATTACATTTCTGGTCTACTCTTTATTTCTCTGTGCGGCTCATTAGGGTTTTGTTTCTTTGCTTTACGCTTTGTGAGTAGAAAAACGACTTAATGTTTGTACTTGAAGTTAAACAAATACAGAGAAAATTTTTGCTGTGACGTCCTCGTAGTCTCGACAACTGCAAAAAAGGTCTTTTCACGTTCTAATTTTATTGAGAACTCCGTGCAGGTGCGCAACTTGGTGCATTCCAACGTGCAGTTATTGTACTTACTATTGTTTTTTGCCGTCGTCGTCGGCGTCGCCGTCCTCGTTTCTTAAGGTCCCTAATAAATTACTGTTGGTCGGTGGAAATCTGATGAAAAATGTCGAAACAATTGAGTTAAATTGGTCAGAAACTACATCGTCAATTCTATTGGGGACTTTAAGATACGGAAACGATAAAGAACAATAGCCTTAATTATTGAATACAAATGTTGCACGCTGGAATGTAGCGGAAAGCTGATTCTGTAGACATCGTGAACGTCAAACAACAAAATTTAACAATCTTTGTTAGCCTTTGAGGCCGAACAATAGACCTTTACGCGGTCGTAAGGGCATGATGGGTAAGTGGGGCATTTGTAAAATCAAGACTTCTAGTATCTACATTTTCTAACCTTATTTCTTACATTACAGATCAAAACATTGTAAAATAAGCGGCAGTTGCTCTACGCTGCAGCGATTTCGACTACATCCGCCATATTTGTTTTGATCTGAATGCCCCAATTACCCATCATGCCCTTACGACCGCGAAAAGGTCTACTGAAGCGAAAACATTTCATAACTTACTTCGTCACTGAAGTGGGCCATAAATGAAGATAAGAACTCCAGATTTCTTTTCTAACCTCAGGAACTTCAACCTGCTTGAAAGTATAACATCGTATAAAAATTCAGAAACTTTTCACATTTTAATCATTTTAATACTTTGCATTTGAAAGCCTAAACCGATTTCACTTATATATTAACAAAAAAAAAATTTAAATATATTTTTTACTATATGAAAACATTCTTGTTTAGCACCGTAAATAAAATCTTAGGAAACTTACGAACTCATGCAGTACCTATGCTGCTACTCTTCCAGGTGATAAAGCAAAAATGAAACGAATCTACTTGCTTAAGTTACCAGTTAAAATTATTTCTAACTTTGAAGCAGTAAAACTAGCAAATTAATCCTCACCTTCCGTGAATTATGAAGCTTAACCAAACATGAAATAGCTACACTCAGGGCAGTTTCTTCCTAGGAAAAGAATGTCAAATAAAAAAACTGATTAAATCTACCTTTTTATGAATTCAAATTAAGCCAAACAGACTAGCTAAACTTCGGTAAAAGCGTCAAGAAATTTGTGACATGTGGAACTTATTTATTGGCAGCAGCCCTTATCTACCATAATTAATGGTGAGACTAAATGCGGTCGGACATGGTTGGCGCAGTGGTATCCGTGTAAAGATCTCTGCTTTCCGACCATAAGGTCCCCAGTTCGATACCGTTTCTGCGGAGATTTGAATATTCGTGTGACATTCTTTTCCGCTTAAGCTAACTCAGCTTTCCATCCTTCCGGGGTAGGTAAAGGAGTACCAGCGTCTGTTGTGAGCTAACCTGTGATGGGTTAGTGTCCTGCCAGGGGGAGTCAAAGACTCTCATCCAGTTAACACAAAAGAAAACGGAGATAAGTGCAGACTTCATGGGTCACCTGGGTTGTAAAGGATTTACAAGCTATACGTAAGCCGCCGTCCAGACGTACTTTTACAGTAAAAATAGCAAAAGAAATAAAACTACACTCAAGTTTAAACCTGGTCTGTTCTTATACAAAGCGAAACTACTCGCCACGACGTATGCGACGTAACAACGAGATAAATTATTCAAGATGGCGTAGGAAATGCAGATGTAGGACGATAATTATACTACAAAAAGTGACCCTTGAGTACAACAGGAACCCCAAAATTATGGATTGCATTCTTCTTGTGCAGATACAAAAATTTCCCGGCAGTTTCAAAAGCTTCCAGATAAACTGCCGGTAATCACTGAATACGTGTGGACGGAACGCCTATCTTCAAAAACAAGTTGCAGATACAAAAATATTGGGATGCGTGTGGACGTGACCTAAAATATATTTAAAAGGAGGCTGAACCCTCAAATTACTTCTTGATATGTTAAACTTCACCTGTTTGGGATTTCAGAAATATGATTCTTATATCTATTCCTTGATCCGTGTCCTTAGAAATACATAACAAAATGTGCTAGATCTTGGCTAAGAGAAACGCCATACTTGAGCCCGCGATCTAAGAGGGTGCTGATGTCGCAATGCCAAACTGCCACTTTTTATTATTTTTGATGAATTGTAAGGCTTTTAAGAAGATGATTTTTTAAACAGATATCGCTTTATACAAAATTAATATTTCTTTATACAAACGTCTCTACTCAATAAATTTGCTAAACATTCCAGTGATAAACACAAGAGCAAACTTTCCAGTTCACGCTGTGACGTCAGAAGCAAAATGCATTATAGCACCCTGCTAAAGCTTTTACTAGCCCTTTTTGTAATAATGTTTCTAAAATAAAGATTAGATGATCACTTTCAAATCTACACTGCTGGAATCTCAAATATATGGACTTTAACATATTAAAAAATAAATTTCGTTTCTCCTTCCCTTTAACCTGGGCACGTATAAATGTTCAATTTAGATTTTATACTTACTGTTAATTGTAGAACAAAATTTGTAAACTCAACCCTATCAAGAAAAAAGTACAGAAATAAGAATTTTACTTGAAATATATTCTTTCCTAAGAATTAGAAACTCTAATTTTACAGCCAAAGCTTACTTTGTTGAGTTTTTGAACAACTTTAAAATCTGTTGCTGTTAGCCATCATTTTGATGAAAATTGCAGTCCACAGTTGCAAAGTTACAAAGCATTTTAATCATTTATGCAAATCGAGAACTACTGAGTACTCCATTTTATTCTGCCAATACGAGTAGGGCCAGTTGCACTGACAAAGGACTACCACTCATACTACTTACAGAAATGATAAAATATTTCAACCTTGAGTTGTCTAAATTACAGTTACTATTACGATGGATTAACACAAGAAACATCAGCTTCTTACACTATTTTCGGTGAAAATAAAATATGTCAAGCTTGAGTTGTCTAAGTTACAGTTACTCTGACGAAGGCCTAACGCTAGAAACATCAGCTCCTTACACTACTTACGGAGAAAATAAAATATTCCAACCATAACTTCTCAGAATTACAGTTATTCTAACTACGCTAGAAGCATCAGCTACTTGCACTACTGAAAGAGACGATAGATATTTCAACCTAATTACAGTTACTCTGACAAAGAGTTAACGCTACTTACAGCTATAAAATTACAATAATTATAATTGAGTTGCCTACAATATATTGATAAAGGGGTAATGGTTGAACCTTTAGTTCTTATACAGTGTACAACGAAGAACAAAACATTTCAAATTTGAACTGCTTAAATCACGTGTCAATTAATACGAGGTCGCAATTACGAGTTGAAATTAAAGGAAAAGATGTTCCACCCGGCCTACCTTTGACTAAAAAATATATTACATGTTTTATAGGCTTGGCGAAGTCTACTCTTTTACAACGGGGTTGAAAGGGATAGAAAAGTTAGGATAGAAGTAGAAATAGAAAATATCTTTAACGTTCGGGTTGAGTAGCCTGTGTACATCCGTTCCCACCCATCCCCCCAGCGGGGAGGGAACGTCTGTGATTTGGCCTCCCAAATCCTGTTCTGAGATCACTTGAGCTTCTCAAGATTTTGAGAACGACTCTCATTGGCTGTAGTATTTTTCAAATAGTTTTAAGACAGCATGGCTTTAAATATTTTGGGAAACTTTTGATTTCACAGACAATAAGATATTCAATTTAATTTTCGTCCAAACCTAAATGCATTAATTAGTAAGTAACTACAAATAAAAAACAGATACATTTCGTCTAAGCCCTTCCAATGCAGCAACGGCAGTCTCTCTCTTGTTTATTTTGCAGACTGTGAGACGTGCAGGAAATGTCGTCCCGTTTTTGTATAACTGTAGACAAGTTCTTCGCAATGGATAAAATTTGCTTTTTTACAATTGTTAAGTAAACTGACAGCATTTATTTATTTAAGAGATTTATTATTATCATTTAGTCTATTCATACTAGCCTATCAAATTTTGTACGACTCTACAGTTTGATGTGCTATGCCGAACTTCATGATTTCATGTCAACAACCTCGCCCAAAGTCACACCAAGTCAATGAATGAATCAAGGTTTAAATGTATTGCCAGCAAATTATGAAATGTGTTTTCCAAAATATATTTGGTTTGTTTCATAAATCGTACGGTACGATTATTTTGTGGTATCGCAGCATCATAATCATACACATTGCCACCATCATTATTATCATCATTTTGATAGAAATTGTTATTATCAAAATTTGTATTATTAGTAGATTTATCTATCTTATTATTAATGAAACTAAGACGTAACACCACGGATCTTTTTCAGAAGAGGTGATGAACCTTCTGGTGCCAAAGGTATGTCTAAGTAATGTCTGCTTTGCAATTGTATGTTGTGGTTATAAGCAGGTCAAAAATCAATCATGATGTATTCTTCTCAACCTCAGTGCAAAACAAGATACATTTGATATGTTGTCTGTATCCCACATTTTTGCATCTTCATCTTGTTTACAAATTTTGTTTTGCAGTCATTTCCAACCCGGCAGGCTCCCCGGTTCAGGTGAGTCAAATTTAAAAGAATTGCATTCATTAACGCTAGTATTAGTAACAATAACAATAACAATGACAATGACACTGACAATAACAACAACAATAACAATAGCAATAACAATAACAACAATAATAACAATAGCAATAACATAAACAATAACAACAACACCAACACCAACACTAACAATAGTAATAGCAATAACAATAACAACAACAACAACAATAACAAAAAGAAATAACAATAGCAACAACACAAACACCAGCACTAGCAATAGTAATAGCAATAGCTAACAATAACAACAACAATAATAGTAGCAATAGCAGTACGTAGTAGTAGCAGTAGCAATAGCAATAGGAATAATCCTTTTTCAAGTCTGTATCCATTCCAGTTCAATTGTGTATCGATTCATTTTGTGAAGAGGAAATTCAATTTGTACAAGCTAAGCCTGATTATTTATTTTGGCTCCATCGTCAGTCACCTTGCGTTTTTCGAGTGTAATGTATTTAATGTAAAGAAGATAGAAATGAAAATATTAAATTATAGCTTAAATTGTACGCTACCAACCCATGAACTGAGACCCCAGGTCTCTCTCCTTTCTTCTTAATCATGATACCTTGTTTCTCAGAATACCAGCAACCCACTTTGAAATACCGAACACTAGTTTTGTCCAGATATAAAAGTTTTTATCAGCTGATTAATTCTAAGTTGTGACTATAAAAAGTATAATCTTTTACGATTCATCTTCAAACCAATTATTATCGTCTTTATCAATGTCAACATTTATTATCAACATTGTTATCATCGAGATATCTTTATTATTAGCTTCATTATTTTTCACATCATCATCATCGTCATAATTATCGTCCCAGGCGCTGTTATTATCATAATTATTTTCTTTCACCACCATCATCATCAACATCACCATCATCACCATCATCATCATCGTTGTCTTTATAATTACCATCATAGTTATCATCATTACCATCATTATCGTTGTCATTACCATCTTAATTATCATCGCAGTTGATATAATCATCATCATCACTATCTATCGTCATCATCTTCATTATCGTCATCATCAAAGTCGTTGCTGACGCTATCATGGTTACTTTTATCATTATCGTGGTTGTTATCATCACCAATTCTAATATTAATCAATATTCTTACAGAACAATATTCAGCTCCCAGTAATAAAGAATCCATTGTATGATGAACACGAACCAGTTTACTGCGATGCCAATGACAACCAGGACAGATCGTTGCCTAGGCAATCGAGAAAGAACCGTTTTTGTAAGTGCACAAGCACATCGGCACTGTTTGACGTTTTTCAGTGCAACAGTACTTTATAGCATGATGATTCTTTTGCTGTATGGAATTCAAGAGAAAATACACTATTATATTTTATTATTGAAAAAGGCATTTTTTTTTGTATTTTGTAGTGAGCCCGACATACGTCGAAGCCAATGCAGGTGCTCTTGTAATAAAAAACACTGGAACTGTTGCCAAGGCTCATTCGCCTCAGAAAAACATTAATGTGCAAAAGGAGTTGCACAACAGGAGAGAATCTGGGCCGTTATATCAAGGTCTTACTAGCCATAGACCGGAAGACAGCACCAATCAGCCTTTGTATGAAAGCTTGAACTCTGCTGATACTGGCCAACGCGAATTCATATACCAACCATTAGTAACAACCAAACCTGTACCGGTAGGCATTTTGGATCTGGCATTTCTCGTTGATCGAGAGGAAAAACTGTTTTTCTCCAAGATTCTTTTCTACTATAACAGTGAAAAACAATTTTTCCTTTCTTGCTATAGTAAAGAAAACTTTTCCATGAAAAACATAAAGTTTAGAGATAGGACATGCGTGCAAGCAGGGTTTTCAGTTTTGGCCGGCGACCGGCGGTGAATTATTCTTTGCCGGCAACTGTTATCACTAAAACATCCATGCTATCAAAAAATTAAATGTTTAATGAATTGCCCTTTTAAACAACCCATTTTCTTTGTCTGTATACACTTTATCTGCTACATTTGAAAAGGAAGACATGCGTTGGTAGCGGGCACTGCCCCTTTACTAATGATCCAGAAATTTAATAGCAACGGACAGCTGTTTTGGCCTTTTTTGGCCTCATCAGCATGCATAGCCCACTTGGTAAGGCGCTAGTCTGCTGTGCGGGAGGCTCGGGTTCGACTTCCGGCCGGACCTACACTCAGAGTCTTAAAATAATTGAGAAGGTGCTGCCTTTGTTATAACATCAGCAAATGTTTAGACCTTCGCGTCGCCTCGGATAAGGACGTTAAACCGTAGGCCTAGTCTCCCGACTTTCTATCAGGGAACTTAAAAGAACCCGCACACATCTATCGTAAAGAGTAGGGTGGTGATCCCGATGTTGTGTGGTCTGTGTCTTCTAATCTACTGAGAGCATTATTAATATGTAAAATATTTGTGAGCCGCTGTAGCGGACGATCTAAGTCTCTCAACTGTCATCTCTGTAATTATTTGTAAAGCGCAATTGAATATTTATATATATTTTATACTTGTTGTTGTTTTGTTATTTTATTGTTGTTATTATTGTTGTTGTTGTTATTGTCATTGTTATTATTATTATTGTTGTTGTTGTTATTGTTATTGTTGTTGTTATTGTTGTTGTTATTATTATTGTTATTAGCTATTAAGCAGACTCAGGTTTTGTTACTGAAGATAAATAATACTAGCATATAGGTTCAGACACACCAAGGGTATAATGCCTGTTAGTGCCCGTTTCTGTGGCTTCAAATTTTTAAACTACTAAGACACTTCTATCTAATTAATGTTTTTCGCACAGCCATATTTCACATGCTCGCAATACGTCTTCATTAATACCATGCAATGTTGGTAGGGTGGTTGCTTAGTAAAAAAACTCTTGTTTTAATTGTCATTTCTTATTTTTGCGCACTTTTTGTACAGTCTGATGGGTCAGCGGAATATCTCCAGCCTGGTGACGTAATGCCGGACTATGTAACTCTTATTAACCCGGATGAAGAAAAATATTGGGATAATAGAAAACAAGGAAACATGCGATCACCGCAGGATTCAGATATACCGGCTTACGCTGCAGCTCTTGAGAATTTACCGCTTCCAAACAAGATCACCTCCCCTGGGGTGGATGATGAGCCAGATTACGATGAGCTTGAGGATCCTTATGGGACGTCCTCTACCAGCCCGACCTCAACACAAACAATTTCCAGCAAGTAATATAGCATCCTTCAAAATATAGTTTCAATTCTTGCTCTCAGACGCCTTTCCTTTAAATTTTTAAAAACAGCGAAAAGTATTTGAGGTTACAAAAATATGTTTTAGAAAAATGAACCTTTAATATGTAGTCATAAATCAAAAAGGTTTATCGAAAAACAATAAGTTGCGTTTTTTGTTCAAAATATTGTAATTTCTTTGTAATTTTAACCATTTTTTTGTTAATAATTAACCGCAAGAAGAAATTTTTATTAGTTCTGTAACCAATCTTTTGTTTTATTAACATCTTAACAATGTTCTTTTTATTACACGTAGTTTATTATACCGAAATTTTAACCAGTAGTACGCGTGCGCACATCCAAAAGAAACAGAAAAAGTAAGGCCTTAACAATATAATATAGCTTATTGTTGCTCTCCCCAGTCCTTCTGCTTGTTTCGCCGTTTCATATGCTGGCCATCTACGCGGGCTAAACAATATATTGTCCTGATAATAATTTAAATTCGTTACCTAGGCAATATTTAATTCATTCATAACTTGTTAACATTTTTATTTCTTTTTGCTGCTTCAAATTCTTTCAGTTCATATTTTAGTTTATTTTTCACACGTCGTGTTTTCCATAAATCCCTCCTAGTTCTTCCGCTTTTAGTTTTACTTCTGTTCGTTAAAGGCTGTAGCCTGGTAGCCAAATAATCACAAAAGTTCTAATACTTTTTACCAGAGAACGTCTTAAATTCTTATAATATATATAGTTGCTTCTGTAACCTCCTATTCCAATATATTATCTCAAAGAAACCAAAATGCTGTCTATAAAATTTGAATTTACATTTGGTTGCGATTTTTACTGGACAGGTGACGCGATCAAGTCACTATAAAAGTCAAACTTTAGAGTTACATTAAACTGGAAAATAACATCACAAAATTTAAGGGGACTCTCTACCCTAAATTTTGGTGGATAGTGAAGGAGTTGAAAGAAGTATTTTAGTTAGAAGAATTTTGGGGATGACCGCCAAACCGTACCTCCAGACCATGCGAAAGTCCAACTTTCGTTAGAGGACAG
>JAOBAY020123022.1:0-16244 GCA_025331085.2 Zoanthus sociatus | reverse complement strand
CAAACCTCAATTCTTAGTGGCCCTGGGCTCTTTTTAATCGCCACTGGCGACCGTGCGACTGCCAAGTTTTAACCCTGTTCCTAATGTTTGTCAAGCCCTTGGTGGCACTTATGTTGAATTTAAGTGGCCTTTTTGATTCTATGTTGCTGCTTATATTTCTCCAGAAAACAGAGTTTCTTGCTTTAAGCTAATTATTTTCCATTCCTTGATGACTGGTGTGCAACTTTGTGAGAATTTCACTCTGCAGTGATTGTGGTATAATGATTTTGATCCTTAAAGAGCAAACTGTCTTCTAAATGTCTAGTAGGGTTGTTATAATGAAGGCATTTTTTTTATAGCTGTCAGGCAGCCAGTGTATACTACTTCCTTCAGGGCCACAAGGTCAGGTCTTTGGCTGTTTCTGATTGGATGGTTTGAAGATATTCATTGGAGAATTGAGAGCAAACATTGTAAACCTGCATATTGAGATCTGGGATTGATTCTATCTTTTCTGGCTACAGTTTTGGTAATGCATTTGTGACCCTGGGCAGTAACTGACTGTGATATATGGCTGAAATTGTCATTCATTGCAACTGAGGTAGTGCCAAAGTTAGATGTTTGAGCTGTGGAAAAAGAACAATGCCTGCAAGGCACTCTGGTTCAGAAATGCGATGCGAAGTTTGGGATTTACATAACCGAAATACAGTATATTGAATATCACAACAATCACCAGGCTTAAATTTCAATCAAACAAATTAAAAAATTTTATTTTATCTTTGTAGACAGATGGAGATGTACATGTAAGTTCATAATAATTCATTATGAAGAATTCGACAAGCATGTTGGAAATTGTACAGTAGAGCATGCTACATGTTTGCTGGCACTTTGTTTTTTGAAGGATCTCTAAAAACGAATAGAGTGCAAGCAGTGCCTGCTCAAATTTCCAATGCAACCAATTATTGTGTCATTGGACATTGTATTAAAGTATGAAGAAAAGAAAAATGTAATTAAAATTAAATGAATTGAAATATTAACATTTTTTTAGGGATTCGACAGGCTCTCTGCCCTTACACAGTATCAAGTACTTCGTCACCTCCAAAGGAATCTAAATCTCACCTGCTATTGCTAATTATACCTTTAACAACATTTGGTCTTGGAACCTGGCAAGTTTATCGGCTGCAATGGAAACGTAACTTAATTAAAGAACTTGAAGAGAGAACAAATGGACCTCCAATTGAAATTCCTGCAGAGTAAGATCAACAAAGAATACAGTATCTAATAATTGTTGTAAAAAAATTAGAAATATACAATTTTTTGAAATACCATTTCAATAATAATAGTTAACCTTAAATTAATGAGTAGATAATATAATTATAATTTTATGTAAAATATTGCAGCAATACTGTATGTTATGAGATTTGGTACTGTGTACATGATTGTATAAAGATGTATTCTATTAAAAACCTTAAACTATTAGATATACCTATTTAAGTGCTTGATGTATAATATTTAAGATATAGAAAATTTTTTTCATGTCTTCATTGCCTGTTTAAAACCGAGGGGAACATATGGAAGAGTTAAGAAGCAGATCAGTGAAAATGGCCAAGATGTACACAAAATGAGCCCAGTGTGTGTATTTATAGTTTTATTTCTTTTAGAAAACTAGTTTCTTAAAACAAACTAAACTCCAATCATATTCCTCGAGTCATTTTTGTGTTTCATAGCACTATCAAAACACACTTGTTCACCAATTAAAAAGCACATTCTTTCCTAATTATTTCATGAATATAATTATATATTGTATATGTATAACTCTGTTTGCTGTCAATGTTCTTTTAGTTTGGAAGACATGACATCCAGTGCTCTTCAATATCGTCGAGTTAGACTGAAGGGAGCATTTGATCATTCCAAGGAGATATATTTAATGCCTAGAACACTCAACACTGGACAGGATAGGGGTGCAGGGTTTGGACGAAAGCCAAAATCAGGAGCTCACATAATAACTCCATTCGAGTTATCAGACTCTGGGTCAGTAAAACCTTGTTTAGATGTATTCATTACTTTGCATCACTCAACTAACATTTTCTCAGTTTTAAGTTTTAAACAATTTTTAAATTGAAAACACTATTTTAAGTTCTGTAGTCACTGTTTTCTTATAATTTTGAATCTTGTTTACCAAGGAAGAAGATTTTGGTAAATAGAGGTTGGGTTCCCAGAGATAAAATTAAACCAGAAACTAGACTTGAGGGACAGGTAGGTCTCCTAAATCTTTTAGACTATAGTCATTAATTCCTTTCATTTACCTAATATTCAAAATATTTTCATACACATTGAATATAAATTCATAGAAACACTTATCATTCATTCGTATTTAAGATAGAGTAGTGCAAGTAGATAAAATTGTCATACTGCTAAGTACTATTAGTAACTATTAATGCTGCTCCTCCTCTACTGTACCGCAGGACTCCTTCTGCTCCCCTACTTCTCCTGTTCCCCAGGTTCTTCTTTTGCTCCTCCTTCTCCTCTTCCTCCTGCTTTTCATTCTCCTCCTCTTCCCCCCGCTCTCCATTCTCCTCTTCTTCTTACTTCTCCTTTTCTTCCTCCTGCTTTTCCTTCTGTTCCTCCCTCTCCTGCTTATCCTGTTCCTCTTCTTCTGTTCCTCCTTCTCCTCTTCCTCCTACTCTTCATTCTCTTCTTCCTCCTACTCCTCCTTTTCTTCCTTCTGCTCTTCCTTCTGCTCCTCCATTTCCAGCTCCTCAACTTCTCCTGTTCCCCTTTCTTTTCCTGTTTCCTCTCTTCTGCTCCTGTTTTTCCTGCTCCTGTTCCATCTCCCCTTCCTCCTCAACCTTGTCTTCCAATTCTCCTGGATCCAATACTGTTGATCCCAAGTGGACGAGTGGTAATACCTACTTATATGTTGTCAATGTGCTTGCGGGTTGCAATGCAGTCATTGCCAACTTGCACTGGAACTTTCATTAGCACTCTTTAGTAGGACAGATGGCAGAAGAGATTAATTGTGGATTTGCCAGTTTCAAGCTACAATGTTGCCCTCTGATGTTTGGTTGTGCTGTGGAAGGCACTTTCCTGGTATTTCAGGCATACAGATTAGAATACTGCCTCTGGACAGAGATTGCTGCACTCAAACTATTCACCCTTGCCGAACGTCGCAAGGTTAAGATGATGCCTTGTCTTCAGTCCTTTGACAGCACACCTTGTTGATAGTTACTGTTCAATCCACTTGCAGGGCTGCAAATAATAGCCAGATATACCACATGGTGAAAGTATCAAAACTTCCGGCATCATTAAGTTACCTCTCAATTAACGTTACTGTAGAGTGAGACAGATTGACTGTTGTCATGTGGTAAGTGGGGTTTTGGGAAGCAAGCATGGCAGTAATGTGCAGTGGGCTTGCGTGAAATGACATATGAGACAGGTGTTACCTGAAGTGTGAAGCCCAATGGGTCATGCATTCATGTTTGATCATAAAGAGATGGCTGTTTTTGACCTTCACTTGGTTGTTTCACTTAGGTGGCCCTGCTCTGGTGTGTCACACATTACCATTCTCATGTCAACAGCTGTATCCTTCAGTTGGTTGTCCTGAACCCTCACAAACATTTTTCTGATCTGAGTGTCAAGGGTCCATTTCCATAATGAACATATTATAGTAGAGGCTCTATTTTATGGCAGATAAGCTTTGCAACATTGTTCAGTGATGGTGAAGGTGTCATTCATTCTTGATCCGTGGTCCTCAAGGGGTTCAGCGCTTCAGAGCTGTTGCTTCATTTTAATGGATTCATTAATGTTAGACCACTCTCCATTTGTTGATGTTTTCCTCTGCCAAAGCAGCATAGTGGTTGGCGCTAGAGCAGGAGTTATGCTCCTTTATACTGAGATTCTCCAAATTGCCGGAAGTTATATGGTATCATAGCCTCAGTAGTTGGACTAGAGGCCACCATGACATTGATCTTTTTATATGCATCTGTGGGAACCTGGCATTTAGGGTGATCGTTCATCAAATAATGACCAATTTATGTTTTCTTGACGTTGATGTTTGGACACAAATAATGTTTGAGTTTGAGTTTTAAACAATAGACCTATTTAATAAAAGCCAATTATTCGGCAAAATTTAACTTGTAAACATGTAATATAAACATATTTCAGGCTATGCAAACTTAACATTCTATAATTGGTGTTTTAAGTGCCTATGAAGTAAGATATATGTTTTACACAGTTGTAAAATCTAGCGCTTCAAACACATGATGCCAATGTTTAAAATGTACCAGACTTTAAATTTCATTAGTTTGCCCTTAACTTTTAAGATACTGAGTCGATTTTATTCTGGAATCATAACTTTGTTGTTAAGTACTGAAATACAGTAAATTCAAAACTTTACAGTTAAATATAGAAGAAATAAAGTAAAAGTATTCATTTTTCTTCAAGGTTGAGGGGCCTGTTGAAGTTGTAGCGTTCATGCGACAAGGTGAAAACGTAGGTATACTTGATAATTGACAATGTTTGACCTAGGCATTATTAATACATTCCTAATCTAACAAACACAACATTACATAGTATAACTCAGTTTTTTTTAATTAGTTCAATTGTTACAACCTTTCATTAAAGGAATCGCCTTTGGTTTCCTGTTTCTTTTTTAAAAGTATTTTGTTTATAGATTGATTGAATGTGAATTCATGCATCACAATTATATATTTAGTAATTATTGAATGAGATTGAATGAGAATTCTGCAGATCTCGGAGGATGTTATCCACCGAGGCCGACATCCGACGAGATCTGCAGAATTCTTCATATCGTACGAAAGCCGAATTTAATAATTGCTTTATTATTCATTCAAAATATTTTCAAACTCTTAAAGGAGAAAATGAGCCTTATTTTTAACAATTTCGCACCCTCCAACAATTTATAGATCTAAAAATATTTGCAGCGGGCTGCACTTTTGACGTCATCTGTTCAATAATTTTCAGTGGGCTGCACTTTTGACGTCATTGATTCAATATGACGAATTATGCGTGTGGTTTTAACCAATCAGAAATGGGGAAATATTTTGAATGAATAATAATATATTATAAGAGACACAGATTCTTTCATCAAAATGTAATCATCATAAACACTAGTGATGTACAGAAAAAGAAAGGTTGGTTTCTTAAAATAGCATGCAATAGCCTGCAAAATTGATTCCTTAAAAATAGTTACCTGGGCTGGTTTGTTTCAAGGATGATCAACATCAACATGGGTTAAATAATTTCTCAAGCAACAATTTCTTCCCTATTGAACCGTTTACGGTTCTTATAAAGTACAGATTTTCTGAGGGGAAAAACTTAATAATCCCAGAATATCAGCTTAAATCCCTCTAAGTTTGGAATCAAGAAACTGTAAACCCAATCGGCATAGATTAATATTTTTTATACAACAATAAAGTCATTATGCGTTTATTGTACCGATGGGAATTTCGTGTGCGCCTTGAAAAGATGTTTGTACTCACCCCCTTCAACGAAGGATAACGATGGGTTTTGGGCTTCTTAATTCCATTTCGATGCCACTTATAACCTATTTACAACACAATGATGTTAATGCTTAGAGAAATAGCCGTAAATCAAACCATGAAGCAAAATTATTTCCAAATAATTTTAAGTACCTTGGTTATGATTAGTATGGTTTTTCGACTTGGCCATCTCGGTTGTCTTCGCAGCTATTTCTGCGTATGATACCAAGAAATATCAAAAATGGTAGTGTAGCCATTTTTTTAAAAACATAAGGAAGTAAGAATTTGATTTTTATGAACAGATGCTTCAATTTAACTATTATATTTCCACGATATACATACCAACTGCAACCCAACTTCGTTAAAATTTTACACACAAGAAGCGAAGGGAAAGAAATTAGTCAGGAGCAACCCCGTAAGGGAGCCTGGGTCAAATGGTACTGAGTCTCTTGGACATTACTCGAGCCTCGGTTAAAAATTTTATTTTTGGGATTTTTTTCCAGGCCTGGGATTTCTTTTTAATCCCCCCAATTTTTGTGCTTGATAAGCCGGCTAAGTTAAGATCGTTGCACATGTTATTGTGTTCTTTGTAACTTTCTTACACAAATAGGGCGGCTTCTATCACTCTAGGGGGTTTTAGTATTTTTGGATAATTAATAAGAGTACATATATCTCAAATTGGAAATCGTAAACTTACAATTATGCCACCAAGTCCGCATCTGATGAATGATTGGTTGAATTTTGTAAATTTCAATGTTAAATAGTCAGGTGTTCATAATTTTTAAAACATCAGGAATAGAGAACTACGGTGATGACGTCACAAAAATTGGATCTGTGAAATCACCGATTTGATTGCAATGTTCAGAAAGAACAACATGAAAAATGCCTTCATGCCAAAATTTAGCATTTTTTCTTTAATAATCAATGAAAAAAATTTGCCATGTTTATGCTCTGATGACCCCATACAACTCCTTGTTAAATTAGCATGGTTCCTAAATTAAAGTTAAGAACTAACTTACTAAGCCAGTTTTAGAAGGATTTTATGAAGTCATTAGAGCATAACTATGGTAATATCTCACCTGCACCAACAATTTGCACCAACATGCTTATTTTTAGTTTTAATTTTTTTTTATTTTTGTGATGTCACACTTAACACTATATAGAGAAAATTATATAACGTTAGTTTTTATTAGGAAGTTTCTCGTTAGTTCTAGTACTAGTCCATGAAGTCGTCTGGTGTACTTTAAGAGAATTTTGTATTTTTTTGTGTGTGCGTGTGCTAAAAGGTGAGTTTCTTACAGTAAAACCAAGTAGAAAAAAGGGTACGATTTTAGAGATTATGTGTACTGGAGGTAAAATCATTAATTTTGGTTGTTAGAATAAATGTTGCTACTCTGTTATCATAATTAAAAATGTAGAGTTATCTTTCAGAGTCAAAGAAAACGTGAAAGCAAAGCTGACCTGAGGGTTTCTTCACAAGCACTGAAGAAGCTGCCGAGATGGTTGCGAAAGCTTTGTTTTCACGTTTTCTTTGACTCTGAAAGATAAGTCTACATTTTAAATTAATTTTGGTGTTTCATTCACCACTGGTCCGTAACCAATTTGTCTGATCAGTGCTGTTAAAAACGGTAGAAAGTACAAACCACCCATTCTCTCTGCGCACGCATTGCCTGTGGTATGTTGGTATACCCCAACCAAGCTCCCACATGCATGCGATGGGAGCTCAGCATTAAAGCAGTTCTCTGAGAACACTCTTGTAGCTCTTTGCTTGTAACAAAGTAGCTTACAAGCTTCCAGGGGTGCAAGTTAGTCAAACTTCCATACATTAGTCATAATAAAAAATTCCCATATAAGGTTTGACTTTTTTAGCAAAAAGTGTCTCTAAAACATCATCAGTCGTGCCCAAAATACATACAACAGTCAAAGACAAGGTGAACTGAAGGTAGCTGAACTCCATTTTCAATATATTTGTTGCTGAAATTTTGCATAAAGTTTATAAGACTTTGTATGGAAAATTTTTAATATGACTAATCACAGGTAGCCCAAGTTACAATTGTGACACTAACATTCGATTTCTTTAATATGATAAGCTCACTGCTTTTTTCTTTAAAAAACATTTCAAATGTCTTTAGCAGAATTTGACTCTTGGCTATCAATAGAATCCTGTTCCAGTTGATGACAACTTGATTTTTGATAAAAAGAGTCTGTTGGTTTTACACATCGTACAGGAAAACAGATTGCTAATTTTGGTTTACATTTTCGTTTCTTTTTCTTACAAGGAATTGAATTATTAATAGCCGTTGGAATGTCTTGCCGAGTACTGCTATCATATCGCAAATCTTGTGTTATTGAATGCCGAATGTTTTTATCCTCTTTTTCTTTTTTCTCGCGCATTTTTCTCCAGCTAAATCTACGCTTAGTTGATGAACAAGATTCTGCAATGTTGGAAGATATATTATCATTTGATTCCATGATGTCACATATTTTAGGTTCTTTTTTCCCCACGAAAGACGTAATGTTATCCTCATCATCCACTGGTTTGTTACACATACTTGCCGAATCAGTTTGCAGTTTGTCATGAGCTTCATGAACTGCCAAAATTTTGCCCAAACTAGCATTGCTTTTATCATCTTCGTTCAAGTTATTAACTATTTGCGTTTGTGACTTTCGAGTCAATTGTGATGAAAGAGAAATTGTGAAAACAGATATTAAATTCTGATTGTTTTCATCGTTTTGCTGCTCTGTCCTACCATTTTTGTTATCAAAACTTGTTTCTCTACCCACGCCGCAGCAATCACGGTTTTCAGAAACAAATAACCTCGTCGAGCCTTGAAATCTATATTTGCAAATCTTTGTATTGAACACTGGTTCTCCTTCTTGTTCCAAAACGTTTTCTAGAAGCATAGTTGTTCGTGTCGGTGTGTCATAATCCTGCTTCTCCGCTGTGTATGTCTTTTTCATCTGGAAATCAATAGTTTCTAACTTTAGTAAACGTAAATGGCTACCATCTTGTGTGGCAGCATGGTCTAAAAGATTTTCTGTAACGTCATGATCTGCTTTTAGACAATCTTTGTAGAGCACAATTTCAGTAGCATCTAGAAGGTCTTCAACAACGCTTTCATAATCATCTAATACGGAGTTATTTTTGTTTTCGTTCATTGTTAGAGCAAACGAAGTCGCACGATGCCTCATTGTTTGTTCAGTAACATCGCTGGATTGTGTTGATATCGAAAGTGAATTTTCTTGTGATTGATAAGGTTTTTCGGTTTCTTGATTTTCCACATTTACATTTTTAAGATCATTGTAGTTTTCTCCAACCGTAGAACGCTTTCCTTTTACATCACTGTTTACAACTGATTGGTAACGACATTCAAATGTTGGTACGAGCCCCAAACTTTCTTTTCTCTCTGGTTCTGTAATGTTTATTCTGTTGTCTTCAACAGCATTCATCTCAGTGTCTATAAATGGATGAATAAAATCTATCTTTAATGCTCTTCTCATTAGTGCTTGCAATAAATATTCTTCGTTTCTGTAGATGTCATTGTTGTCACCTTCCTTAAACTTTAGAGTAATAATGTGGTCATTTCTTAGCCTCAACCAAAATGTTTTTAGATTTGACACGTACTCCAACCTGTTGTTTTTCGTTTCTTCTGTGATTATTTTGCTGAATGCAACAAGCGGTACTTCAGAGGCAGCTTGTCTATTTGTAATGTCTTTCGCTTCTTTTGAAACGAAAATGGACTTCTTCAGTTTTCGATAATCTGTAGTTTTGGTATCCTCTCTCAAATAGGCATTGCTTATACTTGATGTGGATTCTTTGACCGAAGAAAACTCGTTGATCGATGATCTGTCTGCGTATTGCGTATCTTCTTTATCTTTGACTTTGCTGAAATTTGTAGTACCTATTTCTCTAATTAAAACATCTCCGATATCGTTTCCCTTGTTATTACTTGGTAATTCATGTTTTTCTGATAAAGTTAAACACGTATATTTATTTTCAAAACGTTTCGATGACATCTTTTGAAAAGGGAAGCACGAAGAGATTCCAGCGTTTTCTACCTCGTCGGGATTTAAAACCTTGGTTGTCAAAAATCTTTGATTTGTTGCTTTTATGTATCCGGATTTTGAAATATATCCTGTTTTAGTGTTTTGTTCTTGTTCTACGAATATATTCCTTACCGGTTCAAAAGCAAGGTTTCTGTTGACCTTTTCTTCTTTAGAGCTTACCGACGTGCAATTATTTCGATTTTGATCATCGATAATTTCATCTTGTTTCAAGTAAGAACTTTCATCCGAAGTAAAAGGTCCAGCAAAACAAGATAATTCTCTACTTTCTTCTTTATCAGGATTTAATGCTGATGTTGATATATCACATTGATCTTTCCTTTGTTCAATTAACTGAAATTTCAACACATGTTTTTTAGCTTGTTCTTCCATTTCAAAGACAATCTTTTCAAGTATTGTTTCCACAAAGTTAGAAGCAAATGTCATTATGTTTTGATGTTGGAAGTGAAATGCATTTCCAGACGAGATAGAAAGTGGACTTGAAGACGATAACGACAATTCGTCTTTGTTTAGTGTTATCTTAAAAGTCTTGCTTTTTGTGTTGTTTGTTTTTGGTATGTTTCCATCTACAGAATTACTAAGATTGTTCATTTTGCTTCTCGGCATTGTTAATGAAGGGAGAAGCATAGGCTTATTGTCAGAAACATTTAATGTAGTATTACTAGAAAAGGAAATATTAGTAGAAGTTGAGCATCTTATCTTTTCTTCATTGTGATCCAAGTCAGTGAATGTCGAGAAATCGATGGTGTTGTTTGACTTGTTTTTTTCTTGTTCGTTGATCATGGAATCAAAGTTTATTTTACTTTTACGGATAGTTGTTGTCGTACTTTCGGGTTTGCTCGAAAGGTGGGAACAGTTAAACTTTGCTTTTATAGGCGAAATATTGGTAGAAGGTGAGCATCTTTTCTTTTCTTCATCGTGATCCAAGTCAGTGAATGTCGAGAAATCGATGGTATTGTTTGATTTGTTTCCTTCTTGTTCGTTGATCTTGGAATCAAAGCTTATATCAGACTTACCGATAGTTGTTGATGTACTTTCGGGTTTGCTCGAGAGCTGGGAACATTTAAATTTTGCTTTTATAGGCGAACTATTGGTAGAAGATGAGTATCTTTTCTTTTCTTCATCGTGATCCAAGTCAGTGAATGTCGAGAAATCCATAGTGTTGTTTGACTTGTTCTTTTCTTGTTTGTTGATCAACGAATCAAAGTTTATTTCAGACTTACGGATAGTTGTTATCGTATTTTCGGGTTCGCTCGAAAGCTGGGAGCATTTAAATATTGCTTTGATAGGCGAGATATTGGTAGAAGATGGGCATCTGTTTTTTCCTTCATCGTGATCCAAGTCAGTGAATGTCGAGAAATCGATGGTATTGTTTGATTTGTTTTCTTCTTGTTCGTTGATCTTGGAATCAAAGTTTATTTCAGACTTACACTGAGTTGTTGTCGTACTTTCGGGTTTGCTAGAGAACTGGGAACATTTAAACTTTGCTTTTATAGGCGAAATATTGGTAGAAGACGAGCATCTTATCTTTTCTTCATCGTGATCCAAGTCAGTCAATGTCGAGAAATCGATGGTGTTGTTTGACTGGTTTTGTTCTTGTTCGTTGATCTTGGAATCAAAGTTTATTTCAGACCTACGGACATTTGTTGTCGTACTTTCGGGTTTACTCGAGAGCTGGGAATATTTAAGCTTTGCTTTTATAGGCGAACTATTGGTAGAAGATGAGCATCTCTTCTTTTCTTCATCGCGATCCAAGTCAGTGAATGTCGAGAGATCGATGGTGTTGTTTGATTTGTTTTTTTCTTGTTCGTTGATCTTGGAATCAAAGTTTATTTCAGACTTACACTGAGTTGTTGTCGTACTTTCGGGTTTGATTGAGAGCTGGAAACATTTGAACTTTGCTTTTGTAGGCGAAATATTGGTAGAAGACGAGCATCTTATCTTTTCTTCATCATGATCCAAGTCAGTCAATGTCGAAAAATCGATGGCGTTGTTTGACTGGTTTTGTTCTTGTTCGTTGATCTTGGAATCAAAGTTTATTTCAGACTTATGGATAGTTGTTGTCATACTTTCGGGTTTGCTAGAGAGCTGGGAACATTTAAGCTTTGCTTTCATAAGCGCCAGGTTGTTTTCATCATTAGCCTTCGTGGCCCGTTGATACTCAAGGTGATTTGTTTCAATTAACATTATTTCTTCCGCTTGGTATTTTTTAAAAGCACCATCTGATGTTTTTTTTCTTAAAACGGCTACGTTGTTTCTCAATGAATGCTCAAAGTTTCCACCATTTTTTTTACCCGTATCTTCATTTTTTGATTTTATTGGACATTTTTTCCTGTGTATTAAGGGAAGAATCCTGTGCTTTTCTCTTATTTTTTTCTCCATCGTTTTGTAACTAGTAACATGGGGATTAAACCTCCGCTTCTTTGCTTCTTTGTAGACGTTATCGTTATGCAATGGTAAATGGCGATCTGGCTGGGGACGTTGACTCCTTTGTTCTTGAAACTGACTACGAGTTATAAACATGGAGATCCATTTCACCTTTTGGGAAACTAATCTGCGAGTGTAGATCTTGCAGCATCTTTCTGAAATAGGATTACTGACGAACTGAGCCACATCCCTAACTGTTTCTGGTATTGCGTCATTAGCTACTTGTTTCTCTATATCAAGGAATGGTGACACAAGAGCTTTCCTGTTGAACTGCGTTACATTAACTTCAGCCTCAATTTGTCCCTGAAACGAAAACATGCAGCAGAATTTTAACAATCTAGTTTGATAAACACTCTCCTTAAATTGAAATACAAAGGCAAAACTACCAAAGATTGAAAAACTGAAGCATTTAAGTTGCCTCATATCACATAGGTAAAAATACAGCACATACATAATTGCCAACGAGCCAGCCGACGCGAAGCTGGCGAAGCGGCAGTATTATAGAGCATTGCGAAAGAACTATACAGGCGGAAAAAATCGCGAGTGATCCAGATAGATGTAAGTAATGTAACATTTTATGATGTAATGCCAAAGAGGCCTTTTGTCCTCGAATGGGCCAATCACAGTGCGTTAACCTTGTGACGTCAAGGCAGTATGGCGAACAAATAGCCGCTATGTAATTCGATTCATTTTATCAGTGACATTTTATAAAACAAGATTGTCGTTTTAAAAAGAGAAACATTTCAATATGCAAAACAAAATGTTACTGTAAAAGTGTGTATGTTCGTATGGTTTTTCACGTAAAGCACACGCTAAGATATTTTAGTTTATTTTTGTTTCTCAATGAGAGCACCAGTTCTCAGTGCTTGCATAGCTCAGTTTTGTTGTCCTCATGCTTTTGTATTGCTCGTTGGCACTTAGCGATAGCTATTCTAGTATAAAAGTTAAGCATCGTGTTTCATTTAGTTGTAGGGCTGGCGGCAAATTATGACAAAGCGTTACTGCCAAAAGTCATCCATGCAGTTCTCTAAACATCTTCAAATTACCATACTACGTATTGAGTTGTTCATACAACAAATTGAGTTTCCCATTGACGTTATACTCAATACCACACTTTTTAAATTAAGATCTAGACGAAAACTCGACGAGTTTCTTATAAATCTCTAGGAAAGCTCGACGCCCTTTTCTGTTAAAGAGCTCAACATGGCTGCTTCAAGGATAAAATGGAAATCTTTTTCCAAGGATTTTAACAAATTGTTGAATAAGACATTCTTCTATATATACCGACCATTTTCTCCTTGAATATCTAGAATAAAAACGCACCTGACGAGCAACTTTTGTTTGAGTCTTTTAAGATTTTCATGGCTTACGAACTGAAATATACCAACTTTGTTTGGTGTAAGTTCCGATCTCCTCTTTTGTGCTTTAAAGATTTATAGCTTTAGCTTTTTAAAGTCTCTTAAGATTAGAATCCCGCAACTCCAGCCGGAAAAACTGGTGCAGCGCTCTAGAACTGGTAGCGCCTTGTCCGCATGCATCTTGGTTCAAATTCATTCTCAAGCTAGCGTTGTTGATAAAGTCCGTGCCAAAATATTTTATAAGTACAAATAAAAATTGAGTACGCCAATAATTGTTTTCTGTAAAACCATTTCAATGTTTAAATTGCTCTTTTTTTACCCTACAATAAGGTCAAACCCTCAAAGGCGTGGTTCAACACACTCTGATCAGGCTAATATAAATGTCCTTTCTGAGCTAAACTTACTAGCAATAGCAATACTTTTGTAACACAGATAAATGGATGCTGCGTCCGTGTTTCTAAAGAAACAGTTTTACAGATAGATAAGTTCTACACCGTAGTGAAAAAAAGAATGTTTAACTGACGCTTCGGGCAGGAATCCTTTGTCTTCATTCAATTCACTTCCACGAAGGACTCGAAAGGTCAGTTATAATTTCTTGTTTTCATTACGGTGTAAAACTTGTTTGTTTGTAAAACTGTTCATTTTCAGTTGTTTGTTGAAAGAGTTAGGCAGTTCGGTACGCAAAAAAGGAGAATTAGAAGTTGTGCTATTTTTTTTTATCGAACTGAAGATTCTGACCTTTAAGAGAAATTTTTTATCAGTATCATTCCCTGCTGCGTTCTTAGTCAGTCCTGATATTTTGTCCTCTTTTCGTTCAGCCTGAGACAAAGAATTGCTTTTTGTCTTTATCTCAACATTAATCGTTTTCGCTTTATATCGGCAGTTTAAGCTCTGCGCAGGCACTGTTTGTAGTTTAACAGGAATCATTGACATCCATCTATTAACTTTTTCTTGAAGAGACATTGGTACGAAAAACATGTCAAATTCATTAGCACTGTAGAAACCATTTCTTTTGTTGTCCATTTTTCTTTCCTTTTTCAATCTCTCCAAATGTTTTCTGCCTCGGGCTGATAGAATATTTTTGGTGTCAAACTTTGCGATTATGCCAGGTTGATTGTGGCAAGGAAAGTTGCAGTCGTGTCGTTTTAACATGGCAGGCTTCATAATGACCGTTACTGTCTTTTCCATTGGAACTCCTAAAGAGATAAACAAATTTGATGCATTTGCACATTTTCTTTATCTTGTGTCTCAGCTTGAATACCGCCTACTTTTCAGAAGATCTCCTTGCTTTAAAGTAAATCGTATAAAATTAAAACATTGTAAGTTCACAGTTTGTTGGGAGTAGGTCGAGGGGATCGCTTTTTGACCTCGCTTGAAGTTTGTTTTTTTCTGAAGCCGCCGTTCAAATGTATTGCTCTAAACTCAAGTTAGGAGACTGTCTGAAAATTTTATTGATGGTTAATTCAATCAACTCAATGTTGAAAAGTTTGAGGTAGTCCCCGTAGGGAAAACATAAAGCTATAAAAAGCATAACCTTGTACCCAGATCTCCCACCCAGATCCCACTGACAGTGGGATATGGGTGCGAGATTGTAAAAGCAGTAACCTTTTGTAAGAGTAAGTGGAGTTGATTAGACGAATAGAAATTATACATTTAGCTCTTGTCGCACAAGGCGCATTGCCCGCGAAGCGGGGGAAGCCAATTCACAACCAGTCAAAACCGCCGAGTGACGCAACAGAGAGTTTCAACAGGAAACGTATGGAAAGCTGAGCTATTAAACGCCCCGCCATGGCCGGGTCAACATGCAGTTGTGAGACCTCGAATAGACCATTTTCGCATTTGTATTTATTGCTTTTAATAATGAAAGCGGATCAATTTCTACAGTTAGATATTTCTAAATGCATGGCAACGTAGTTTTTCACTACTTACAACTGTGTGTATTGTTATAGGTGTGACTTCTCGCTCTCTCTCGCAAGTATTTTAATAATAAATAACAAAATAAAGACTTTATTTAGGTGTCAATTCTTCTAGTTTACTTCAGAATATGTCCCCGAGGGCCAACGGTTTGACGTCATTATCCGAGAAGACGTGAAAGTCTAACCATTTGCTGATGTTATAAGAAAAGAAGCACCTTCTCCTCAGTTATTTTAAGACTCTGAGTGTTGGTCCGGCCGGGAGTCGAACCCGAGCATCCCGCACGATAGAGTGGCACCTTACCAACTAGGCTAACCAGGCGGCTGTCATTGTAGAAAGCAAGGAGTACAAATACGAAAATGGTATATTTATGACAAAGCCTAGCCTGCGTAGCAAGCGTTTCCGTTGGTTTTTGGCAAGATTTCCTGTTTTGGCCGCGCAAAAATTGGGGCGAGAGCAAAAAAGCGAAAGGAGGGGGCGGGGGTGGGGGAGGAAGGAAACGCTTGCAGACAAACCCCGGAATTTTGGAAACTCCGTTCGCCAGCGAACGGAGCTCCCTGATTGGTGCGGCTTGGGTCTCTTTATTTACAAGTGCCAATCATAGCTTAGAGTCATTTCATCATTGAAAACCAAATTGGCGGAAGACATGGAAAGATTAAACAAAGAAAACTTTACAAAAGCCGTAGATTTTTTAGTTAGGGACGGATTTAATTTTCAAGTCAAAGAGGAGCAAAAGTCTTTTGTTAAACAGCAGATTACAAGGGGCGTTTTACTCGCTGTGCTTCCGACAGACACAGGCTTCGGAAGAAGTTTAATTTTTCATTTGTTAACGCTGGTCAAAGAAGATTTTGTGTTATACTTAAAGTTTTTAATGTCCGTTGAAAAGTATCGTTAACGATCAAGTGAAGGAGGCCATATCAATAGACATTTCAGCTGCCTCGGAAATATCAACTGGTCTTCACTTCAGCTGAGGAAGCTCTTGAAAGCCGAAAGTTTTGGGAGG
>JAOBAY020122951.1:0-16249 GCA_025331085.2 Zoanthus sociatus | reverse complement strand
CTTATTTCCAGCTTGTGTGCGCAACTCTACAAACTTAGCAGATTTGGTTAACACACTTTGTAAATAGGTGTAAAACATATTGAAAGATAGTGAAAAATAAAAATTTAATAGATGGTGATCACTATCACAGAAATATTTTAATTAAAAAATTATCTGCTATTTTAAAATGATTATTACAATTATTATGTACATTGATAAATTATTACCTTTTGGAATGTGAAAAAAATATATATTTATGCCACTCTATTTCAAATACGAAATATCATGAAAGTTGGGGAACTCGAAATACATCCTAAAGAGGTATATAAACATATTTTCTTTGGAGCTCAATGTTAGCGGGATAGGAGGGAAGACATAAATGTGATAAAGACACCGAAATGTGTCCAGGATATTCTCAGAATGTTTGTCAGTACAAAACAAAAAGCATAAAGGTTTAGTAGAGGAAAAGTTCACTTGACACTGGCTTGCAATTACCAGTGGAGGGAAACGGTTGAATGAAGACTAAAAAGGCAGCATTTTACCTGAAAGCGATGACTAATAATGGAGTTCTAGGGAAAAACTACAAGCAAAAATGGGAAAAAAAAGTACAAAAAACCAGTTAATGCATTTGTACACGTTTTACTGGAATCGAGATAAAAAAACAAAACCGGTTAAGTGTTTCGGTGGGAATTGAAAAGAACGTATCAGTCAACCAACCTTGTGCAGTAGACAAAGTAGTCGGTCAACTGACTAGATAAAAAGAAAAGTAAAAAAATAATCTCCCTTAGAACTGTATTCTACGTGGGTCTAGATGACATTTTTTTCATTGTGTAAAAGTAATACCAGCAGAATGTACAGCAGGATTCCCTGGTTCGAACAAACTACCATAATCGCCATGCTTTTAACGTGAAGATAGACGTTCTTGGACAAGAATGGGAAAAATGGAAATTTTTTCATCAGTTAGTCGACTGATAATTTTTTCACGATCAACGACTTTTTTCTTGGAAAACAAAACCGAATAAGATCCTGTGGAATAAGGAAAGTTTGAGGGGATCTTACACGATCAAAGTTAATTTTCTGCAATTGTCCCATCTACAGGGAACAGTTTTTCTGGGACCACAGAGTGCATAATTTAAACAAGGGTGTCGATACAGTATTATTCATAACAAACTAATGCATATTTCCGAAATGGGTCACCAACAGCAAAAGCAAATGTACTGTACGTCTTGTTCTGACGAACTGATCAATTAGATATGACTCGGATTTGAAAAAAGTGGAAGTATCAATAAGGACTGATAGCCGGTTTATTACTATTATTTAATTTAAAACAAAATAATTTTTGGAAAGTATGATCTTTTTGTCATTTTCTTAATAAGCAGTGACTTTTTATTACTGGAAAAGGGTTTATTTAAAATGTTTGGCATTCACATTTTCCTTTTTTCTCCTGTATATGACAATTGCCAGAACAAAGCTAATATCAGATTGTCACAGTATCTTAAAGTGTTAATTATAATGCATCGATAAAAGAAAGTTTGGAAGGAGGTAGTGGATTATAATACACCGGTTTCATAATGTAAACGGCGTGTGTTAAAATAAGGCATTTTCCAAATATCACACGTCATACGAAAATAAGGGTATATTTTTGGCACGTTTCGAAAATAGATTTGTAAGTGCAATAATGTGATTTGAAAATTCTTTCGTTATGTATAGCCACGTCGTGAAGATGACATTCGTTCTATGAAAAGAAAAAATAATGTAAAAGACACTCTAAAAAAACGTCTGAGATAAAAATACTTTTTGCTTTACAAACTCCTGCACCAAGAATCCGTAATGTGGTATTTTGAAGAAAGAATTTGACAAAATTCTAGAGAATGATTTAAGATAGTCGACCCCCTCACACTACTTAAAACTCGACACCTAAACCTTTAAAGGTCGTATTAGATTAACGACGGGAGTGGCATTTAATAACTCAATTGAAAATCATATCGTGAAAAGCGACTATTCAGTGGGTAATTTACTTAGAAGTAAAGAATGCATGATTAAAAAATGTCCTAAGCACCTTTCATCCGTGTATATGTCTGTTAGAAAATGTAAAGTTTCTTCATAAGAATCGGTGTATCTTAAGACAGGTGTACTATTCTATTACAACAAATGGTACATACAGGAATTTCACCGTTGTGAACTCTTCGTTTATAAATGTAGTGTCTACAAATTTGATGGATTTAATTGTCACATTGTGTACAATGATATAAGATCCATTTACAAAGTGCATACTTTTTGAAAGACATTTTTCAATTCAGCGTTACGCAATGACACTTTTCTATGAATGTGAATATTTTTGTGTTGGACTATGTGCTGACCATGTCCTCTAGACTGTGCCCAATGAGAACAAATTTCAAAAAACGAGTGAGGCGAACATTTCCAAAGTGAGAAAATCAATTAATTAGTTAGAAATTCAAATATCTATTTAACTGAAAGAGAATGAAAAACAAAAATTTAATAAATGTTGATCACTGTTAGAAAAATATTTTAATAATTAAAAATTATCTCCTATTTTAAAATGATTATTACAAATATCATGCACATTGATAAATCATTACATTTTGGAGTGTGAGAAAATTATTTACACTGCTCTATTTCAAATACAAAATATCATGAAAGTTGGAGAGGGCTCGAAATAAGACCTACAGAAGTATATAAACATTTTTTCTTTGGACCCTGTTAGCGGAATAGGAGGGAAGATGTAAATGTGCTACAAGACACCAAAATGTGTCCAGGATATTCTCAAAACGTTTGTCAGTACAAAACAAAAAGCAGGAAGTTTTAGTGGAGGAAAAGTTCACTCAACACTAGCTTGGAGGTACCAGTGGAGGGAAACGGTTGATTGAAGACTAAAAAGGTAGCGTTTTACCTGCAAACTATGACTAATAATGGAGTTCTAGGATAAAAATACAAGCAAAAATGAGGAACAAAGGAACACGAGACCAATTAATACAGTTGTATGCCTTTTACTGGAGTCCAGATAAAAAAAGAAAACGAGTTAGGTGTTTCTGTGGGAATTGAAAAGAAAGTATCAGTCAACCAATCTCGTGCAATAGACAAAGTAGTCCGTCGAATTACTACATAAAAAGGAAAATGAACAAATGATCTCGCTTAGAGCTGTATTCTATCCAAGTCTAGATGAGACTTTTTTTCTTTGTGTAATACTAATAGCAGCAGAATGAACGGCTGGATTCCCTAGTTCGAACAAGCTACCATGATTGCTACGCTTTTAACGTGAAGACAGACGTTCTTGGACGATAATGGGAAAATTGGAAATTTTTTATTTTTTATTAGTTGGTCAACTGATAATTTTTTCACAATCAACAACTTTTTTCTTGGAAAACAAAACCGAATAAGATCCTGTGGAATAAAGCAAGTCTGAAGGGATCTTACACGATCGAAGTTAATTTTCTGCAATTTTCCCATCAGCAGTGATTAGTTTTTCTCGGACCACAGAGTGCGTACATTTAGGCAAGAGTGTCAATACAGTATTATTCACAACAAACTAATGCATATTTCTGAAATGGGTCACCAACAGCAAAAGCAAATGTACTGTATGTCTTATTATGACGAACTGAACGATTAGAAAGGAATCAGATTTGAAAAAAGTGGAAGTATCAATAAGGACTGACAGCTGGTTTATTCTTATTTAATTTGAAATGAAAAACTGTTTTGGTAAGTATTATTCTTTTGCAATTTTCAATATAAACGGTGACTTTACATTATTGCAAATGGTTTTTAAATGTGCCGCATTCAAAATTTTCGTTTTTTTCCTTGTATGCCAAACGCCATGACACAACAAATGTCAAATTGTCACGGTATTTTAAAGTGTCTCTGTTTATGCACTGTTTTCTATTAATGCAGCCATGAAATAAAGTTTGCAGATAGATAGTGCATTAGAATACTTTTCATAATGTAAACGGTGTATGTTAAAATTAGCCATTTTCCAGATATCAAACGTTATACGAAAATAAGGGTACATTTTTTGCAAGCTTCGAAAATAGATTTGTAAGTGCAATAACAGGATTTGAAAATTCTTTCGTTATGTACAGCCACGTCATAAAGATGACATTCGTTCTATGAAAGGAAAAAATATTGTAAAAGACACTCTAAAAAAATATCTGAGATAAAAATACTATTTGCTTTACAAAATCCTGGACTAAGAATCCGTATTGCTGTATTTTGAAGAAAGAATTTGATAAAATCCACAAGAACAAATTAAGATAGTCGACCTCCTCACACCACTTAAAAGTCGAGATTTGAAACTCTAAAGGTCGTATGAGATTTACAACGGGAACGGAATTTAAATACTCCATTGAAAATATTAAGGTGAAAATCGATTATTCAGTGCGAAATTTACTTAGAAGTAAAGAATGTATGATTAAAAACTGTGCTAAACACCTCTCACACGTGTATATGTCTGTTAGAAAACGTAACGTTTTTTCATAAGAATCGGTGTATCTTAAGACATTTAGGTTTACTATTCTATAACAATAAACGGTACATACAGGAATTTCGCCGTTGTGAACTCTTCATTTATAAATGTAGTGTCAACAAATTTGATGAATTTAATTGCCGCATTGTGTAAAATCATATAAGATCCATTTACAACGTGCATATATTTTGAAAGAAATTTTTTAATTCGGAGTTATGGAATGATAATTTTCTATGAATGTGAATCTTTTTATGTTGGCCTATGTGCTGACCATGACCTCTACACTGTGTCTAATGAGAACAAATTTCAAAACACGAGTTAGGTGAATATTTCCAAAGTGAGAAAATCACTTAATTAGTTAGGAATTCAAATATTTTTAATTCTATATTGAAAGAGAATGAAAAATAAAAATTTAATGGATACTGATCACTGTTAGAAAAACATTTTAATACTTAAAAATTATCTGCTATTTTAAAATGATTATTACAATTATTATGCACATTGATAAATTATTACATTTTGGAATGTGAAAAAAAATTTACGCCGCTCTATTTCAAACACAAAATATCATGAAAGTTGGAGAGCTCAAAATACGTCCTACAGAAGTATATAAACATTTTTTCTTTGGAGCCTAATGTTAGCGGAATAGGAGGGAAGACGCAAATATGATACAAGACACCGAAATGTGTCCAGGATATTCTCAGAATGTTTGTACAAAACAAAAAGCATGAAGGTTTAGTGGAGGAAAAGTTCACTCAACACTATCTTGCAGGTACCAGTGGAGGTAAACGGTTGATTGAAGAGTAAAAAGGTAGCATTTTACCTGCAAGCTATGACTAATAATGGAATTCTAAAAAAAAGATATAAGCAAAACTAAGAAAAAAAGGAACACAAAACCAATTAATACAGTTGTATGCCTTTTACTGGCATCGAGATAAGAAAACAAAATTAGTTAGGTGTTTCTGTGGGAATTGAAAAGAAAGTATCAATTAACCAACCTCGTGCAATAGACAAAGTATTCAGTCGACTGACTACATAAAAAGAAAAGTGAACAAACGATCTCGCTTAGAGCTGTATTCTACCAGAGTGTAGATGAGACTTTTTTTTCTTTGGGTAATACTAATAGCAGCAGAATGTACGACAGGATTCCCTAGTTCGAACAAGCTACCATGATCTCTACGCTTTTAACGTGAAGACAGACGTTCTTGGACGATAATGGGAAAATTGGAAATTTTTTATTAGTTTTTTCACGATCAACAACTTTTTTCTTGGAAAACAAAACCGAATAAGATCCTGTGGAATAAAGTAAATCTGAGGGGATCTCACACGATTGAAGTTAATTTTCTGCAATTTTCCCATCTGCAGGGAATAGTTTTCCTCGGACCACAGAGTGTGTAATTTATGCAAAGGTATCGATACAGTATTATTCACAACAACTAATGCGTATTTCCGAAATGGGTCACCAACAGCAAAAGCAAATGTACTGTATGTCTTATTCTGACGAACTGATCGATTAGATATGAATCAGATTTGAAAAAAGTGGAAGTATCAATAAGGACTGACAGCCAGTTTATTATTTAATTTGAAATGAAAAACTGTTTTGGAAAGTATTATTCTTTTGCAATTTTCTCTATAAACGGTGATTTTATATTATTGCAAATGGTTTTTAAATGTGTAGCATTCAAATTTTCCATTTTTTTTCTTTGTATGACAGACACCTTGACAAAACAAATGTCAAATTGTCACAGTATTTTAAAGTGTTTCTGTCTATGCGCTGTTTTCTATTAATACAGCAATGAAATAAAGTTTGCAAATAGATAGTGCATTAGAATACTTTTCATAATTTAACCGGTGTATGTTAAAATTAACCATTTTGCAGATATCATACGTTATACAAGAATAAGGGTATTTTTTGCAAGTTTTGAAAATACACTTAGAAGTGCAATAACGTAATTTGAAAATTCTTTCGTTATGTACAGCCATGTCGTGAAGATGACATTCGTTCTATGAAAAAAAAAAATAATGTAAAAGATATAATAAAAAACGTCCGAGATAAAAATAATTTTTGTTTTACAAAAACCTTGACCAAGAATCCGTAATGCGGTATTTTGAAGAAAGAATTTGACAAAATGCAAGAGAACAAATTAAGATAGTCGACCTCCTCACACCACTTAAAAAGGTCGTATTACAATTATGACGGGAGCGGAATTGAAATACTCCATTGAAAATAATATCGTGAAAAACAGTTATTCAGTGTATAATTTACTTAGAAGTAAAGAATGCACGATTAAAAATGTCCTAAGCATCTTTCGTACTTGTGTAATATGTCTGTTAGAAAACGCAACGTCTCTTCAAAAGAATCGGTGCATTCTAAGACATTTAACTATTCTATAATAACAAACAGTACATACTAATGGATTTAATTGCCGCATTGTGCACATTGATATAAGACCCATATACAACATGCAAATTTTTTGCTAGAAATTTTTCATTTCGGCGTTACAGATTGACAATTTCCTAGGAATGTGAATCTTTTTGTGTTGGAGTATGTGCTGACCGTGTCCTCTAGACTGTGTCTAATGAGAACAAATTTCAAAAAACGAGTTAGGTGAATATTTCCAAAGTGAAAAATAAATGAATTAGTAAAGAATTTAAAAATCTATTCAATTTTATATTGAAAGAGAGTGAAAAATAAAAATTTAATGGATGTTGATCACTCTTACATAAATATTTAAATAAAAAAAATTATCTGCTATCTTAAAATGATTATTGCAAATATCATGCACATTGACAAATTATTACATTTTGGTATGTGAAAAAAACATTTTTACACCGCTCTATTTCAAATGCAAAATATCATGAAAGTTGGAGAGCTCAAAGCACGTCCTACCGAAGTATATAAACATCTTTTTCATTGGAGCCTAATGTTAGTAGAATAAGAGGGAAGACGTACATGTGATACAAGAAGCAAAAACGTGTCCAGGATATTCTCAGAATGTTTATACAAAACAAAAAGCACAAAAGTGGAGGAAATGTTCACTCGACACTAGCTTGCAGACACTAGTGGAGGGAAACGGTTGAATGAAGACTAAAAAGGTAGCATTTTACCTGGAAACTATGACTAATAATGGAGTTCTAGGAAAAAGATACAAGCAAAAATGGGAAAAAAGGAACATGAAACCAATTAATGCATTTGTACGCTTTTTACTGGAATCGAGATAAAAAAAAAACAGGTGTTTCTGTGGGAATTGAAACAAAAGTATCAGTCAACCAACCTTGTGCAGTAGACAAAGTAGTTGGTCGACTGACTAGATAAAAAGAAAAGTGAACAAATGATCTCGCTTAGAGCTGTATTCTACCCAAGTCTAGCTCAGATTTTTTTTTCTTTGTGTAATACTAATAGCAGCAAAATGTACGGCAGGATTTCCTAGTTCGAACGAGCTACCACAATCACCACGCTTTTAACGTGAAGACGGACTTTCTTGGATGGTAATGGGAAAAGTGGAAATTTTTTTATCAGTTAGTCGACTGATAATTTTTTCACTATCAACAACTTTTTTCTTGGAAAACAAAACCGAATAAGATCCTGCAGAAAAAAGGTCTAAGGGATCTTACACGATCGAAGTTAATTTTCTGCAATTGTCGCATCTGCAGGGAACAGTTTTTCTTGGCCCAAAGAGCGTGTAATTTAAGCAAGGGTGTCAATACAGTTTATTCACAACTAATGCGTTTTTCCAAAATGGGTCACCAACAGGAAAAACAAATGTACTGTATGTGTTATTCTGATGAACGTAGCAATTAGATATGACCGTCTCCTCATTGGATTCCTCTTCTTCTAGTTTAGCCTTTTTCAGTTTCAGTTCACCACCACTGAGTCCTTGTTGTGTCAGGGCATCCATTTTGGCTTGTATCACCGATTTCACCGGTTATTACCACAGTAATAACTCAGAACCTACATAAATCTGAAAATTTATTGCATTTTTAATATTGCCGCATATAATGAAACTTAAACAGAAGGATTTTCAAAAGAAGGATGTTTGTCCATATATAATAAGACTTTGTATCTTGCATTTGTGTCTGAAACAAAATTTAGCGGCAATGGATAGCCAAACTAAAGCTGACAAAATGAAAAAAAAAATAGAAAAAGAGGGGAAAAAGAAGGAAAAGAATGGACGAGGTTGTCAAAAGAATAGGGTAGAAATAGTGGAGAAATGATTCGTCGTCAACAAATCAGAAATGCCAGGCAGAAAGAAAGAGAATAAGTGCTTTCAAAGAAACCAAAATACAACTGGGCTCTTGGACTGGAAAGAAAAAAGCCATAATGCGAAAGGAGCAAACCCACAAAGTATAAGCTTATGAAAATTTGAAAGCTGCAATCCATTTTATTTTTGTAATTCAGCCAAGAAGTATTGATTACTTGAAGTTGTAAACTGCATGTTGCTACTATTATGCAATTGTTATCCATTAATTAAAATGTCACATGATAAACATAACGTTGAGACCTAATTCATATTCAGTTAGTGAAGTGACTTTTAAGGAGAAGACTTTGGTCTACTAGTTAATTTGATGTCTAAGATTTCATAGATTTAAATTTTACTGGCGATGAAACTGTCGGAATATTGGAAACAATTAGCAATGAATGTGTGTTGACTCGTTAGTCTACGTGCATTTTAAACAGCTTGTAACGATTTATTTGCATTGCAGCATACATTTCTTTTAAATTTAAAAAAGACATATATGTATGCGACATGAGTCACTGTACAAAACATTGTAAAATCAAGAATGTGCCAAATATGTAAATTTTCTATTCAGTAATGTTATATATTATCGAAGTTGGACGAGGTCAGAAGATCTTGCTCTGCAGAGATTGGGGTGCTTACAAGCCTAAAAAGCAAAATTATAACTTTGATGGAAAATATGAAAAGTTGAACAATTGATTGAAAAATGCGAAAGTTGTGAAAGGGTATCAAAGCAATTTATTGAAACTCCCAAGGAGTATTTCATTCTTCTAATGCACATGATAAAGAAGCCAACTCGAAACAGCTATTTAGGACAAATGAAAAGGAAATTGAACTTAGATTCAATCATTAAGGCACAGTTCTACAAGTTTAAACGTGAAGTTGACCTTTCTTTCAAAGGTTCGGATTGAGCTTCAACAACCTCTAAAAGTTCAAATATTTCAAGCAAAAGAGAAAAGTTGGCATTATAACGTTTGCAACTAAAACACAGAGGGTCGTTTCCAAGTTCTCCTTGTCTTTATTTCATATGAATATTGTTTCATTTTAATATACTCACGTAGGAGGTTGGTGGCCGCATCTGAGATATGCATTAATGTGACAGCGTGATGCTGTTAGTGAGTTCATGTGCGTCACTCGTTGCTTGACTGTGTAACCGCGCGATGCGGTTCCAGTTGAGACCCAAAAATCGACCCTTGCTCACCATAGAGTCTCCAGTCAGTAGCTCATTTGGGTAGAGCATCCGACTAGATCACGGAGGGTCGTGGGTTCAAATCCAATTTGGGGCTCGGATTTTTTCCGAGTTCTCCTTGTCTTTGTTTCATGATAATGAAAATATTGCAAAGAATATAGAAATTTGGACAACCTAGTACCCTAAGCTGATGTAATGCATTTACATTATTTAATGTAGCAATAATCTAAGATAATGACACATCAGGACAAGCTTAAAAATTCTGTTGTCCGTTTGGAAATCATCTTAACTAAATTTAGCATGTAGAAGACACACATTATTAGACTCTTTGATTGACAGTGTTTGATTGAACAGATTGAAGATAGAAACATTTTGATCTAATGAAACTAAGTTAGGCAGTTATAGACATTTAGCTTTTATGCACCTATTAATGTTATGCCCGTGGGAGAGGGGGAGGGGGGAGATAGAGAACGGGCAAGGGGTAGCGAACAGATACATAAAGCGCCTTGCTACGGGGAAAATATTTTAACATGTGAGAGTCGCCTGGGACCGAGCACTTGACAACAGATTACCTTTTAATAACGGATGACATTACCTAAAGGAGGAGATTTTGATGTAAAGTGATCACCCATTCATGAACCTGGGAATGGATTTTGACATTTTTAGGGAGTAAAATGTCAAATCCCCACCCCTTTGTAGGCTCACCCCACATCCCCAAGGGGATAACATTGATAGCTGCATGTGTCGACGTTTTTCTTGACTTCGACTTTCTTAGTTCTTTAGCTGAAATATTTTTAAAGAGTTGTTACAATTCTTTTCGAGTTCCTTGTCTCCGCATGAGGTTAACTTATTTAGCAAATAAACAGACAATGTTGTATACCATATTATTACTATTATCATCATTATTATTATTATTATTATTATTATTATTGCTGTTATCATTAAGCTATCGTTATCCTTGCCTAAAATACTTATAAAATCTTAAATAGCTGTGTATATTTGTTAGAAATGCTTCAGCTTTTAATTAACTTGGAGTGTATGAATAAAAGTGTTAAAAAGTGTTAAACTTGTTTTTTTTTTCACTCTTATTAATTCGTTTCGTTTTCTCCTTCTTTGTTGTCTGCCTACACGAGCAAATTTCAGACATGACAATTTTTCCTTGTTAAGGCAAAGCTGATTGACTTTTATCCATCTACATTTCCTCTTCACGGAAAACACGTGAAGGAAAAATTGCTCGTGTAGACGAAACTTAAGTATATATATATTAATTTTGATAAAAAAAAAGTCTCCTCTTAGGGCTCAGGCTAAATGTTTGTGCTTTTTTTTTTTATTCTTTTCTTAGAAGATCAGTATACAAGCTTCGATACTTGGATATACAATCAGTTTGAGTAAAAGATAAAATGAATTGTGGAAAATGTTCAAGTATTTTAGTCTACTGAATTGCAAACAATGTTGCACTATCGAATTTTCCGATTCATGATTCTGTGCCTTAAGGTGGTTCCCTACGGTTATAGACCGCGCGAGGCCGAAGTACGAAAATGTTACTTCTCATATGTTCACAGGGAGCCACCTTAAATCGTAATGTAACAATTTAATGCTATCGGCCATTCTTCAGCTTCCATTTTGTTCTTAGTGTATTTTTAAATTGAGGTCGATTTTCATCCCGACGTTCTTATAAAAAAGTTCTGATAAAAAGAGTTATTTCTCAGGAGTTCAGATGAATAGAGGCAGAACATATAAATCATTTTGCCGAGAAGCGCACTAAAACCCTTTAAAAAAAGAGTGAGTCTGAATGTTAGTAGCCATGGACAGTTCTTTCGGCCTTAATGGGCCTCGTCAGCGTGGCACAGCTAACAGCTGTTTACGGCTGCTAACATTCAGGCTCACTCTTTTTTGAAGGGTTTTAGTACGGCGGGCCTAATCCCTCTGACCTGCGACGCCATAGTGCCCTATTTAGTGGCTGTGTCATTACAAGCACGCATCTACAACACAGTTGTATTTATTACTCCAGCCACATCCCACAAGCGTTACGCTTCTACTTTATTTAGTATTTTCAGTGGAAAAGTGAGCCTATTTGTTAGCTATAATGCCGTACTAATGAGGCCTAGAAATGTCAAAACTGCTGCTAAGATCTAGCGAGGGCAGGTAATCCGCCCATGGGTAAGCCCTGGTGTTCTATTACACAAAAAAGCTGTTCACGGATGCTAACATTTTCGAAGGTTTTAGTACGGGCTCAATCCCTCTTAAACGCAAGGCCATAGTGCCCTATTTAGTGACTGTATCCTTAAGCGTGGTTTTCACTAGCGCATAAGCATAGACACGAACATAAGCACAAACATAAGCTAGTGAGGACGGGGTGACATAAGCATTTGTAAGCATAAGAACAAGAAAAACAAGACAAGTTTGCTTTCCTTGTGTTTATGCCTATGCTTGTGTCCAGTGAGGACGGGAGCGCATAAGCACAGGCATAAAGCACAAGCCGATAAACCAATCACGAAGAACTTGGGCGCAGTTTTCTTCTCGCACAACACCAAACACGGCAGACAGTCAAAGTTTATTAAATGTTGATGAACGTCTGGCTGAATCCGTGAGAATATCTACTGTTTTGTACGACAAATCGTCAAAGAATCTTGAAGATTACACGAAAAAGAACTTAGCTTGGAAAGATGTTGCTCGTATAGTTGGTTTTCCTTGAGGTAAGTCAGATAACGATAACAGTAAAAATTTTTTTTAAATTTTATTTATTTACGTTTATTTTGTGTCTTTTTTTCTTCTTTTTTCGTAATAAAAGCACTATCATCAAACGATATAAAGTCTCTGCATCTTTCCCGTCGTCCGCCATCTTGTATTTCAAGTACGTAAGAGGAAGCCTGGTATCGACACAAAATACACTACTGTGCATGCTCATTGTCTTAAATTTATGTCGCGCCCGTCCTCACTTGCTTATGCTTGTGTCTATGCTTATGCTTATGCGCGAGTGAAAACCACGCTTTTTCAAGGACGCATGCGCGACACAGTTATATATACAAGCAAAAACATCCCTGTTGTGATTATTTTCCCCTAAAATAACCACTGCTCCCAGTTAGCTACAACAATTCGAGGCGAGCAGTGGCTTGACGCATCAGTAGAATTAATTAATAACGTACAATATATTAGAAAGAAAATAAAGTTACAGTAACTTTAATAAATATAAATAATTGAGTATCGACTAAGACATAATAATTATAATAGACAAAGATTCACAGCCAAATCGGAGAATTAAACAGATTAGATGAAAAGCTAGAAGAATAATATAGTCTACAATTAAACTCACCAGAAGTTGAACATAATTCATAAGCCACCAATTTTTGAAGATCTTAGCAAAATATTGTATAAAAAATGGCGTTTTTAGTGATTATGATCTATAAAAGCTCAAAAACAAAGAAATATTTAGATTATACTAGTTTGTGCGTGATAATTACAATTATCATGGCCTTTGTGCTTGTATTATCTGCCTCAGTCCTCGGCTTTGGCAAATAACACAAACTCCGGCCATGATAATTCTCGCTACCATGCTCACCCTCATCCAATAATTATTAATTGTTATCATCGCTACTGAACAGGTTTAAGATTTCATGAATCACTTACTGCACGTAGGAATCGGCTATCAGTCGCGGCTGGAAAAATCTCCTTCTCAATTTTTAATTTCCCGGAATAAAAAGCTAGAACTTTTAAACACATATTTTTGCAACTTCTATGGCATATGTAAACCGTCATAATAAATGCTGTTTGGAACACCTTTTTAAAAAAAAGTCTATAAGATTTAAGACCTATTTTGGAAGAACTAAGATTTGTTTTCCTTCACACTGGAAACAGAATTTCTATTCTATATCAGAGCTGCATCTTTGAGACTTAATTAAGACTTAAGACTTAAGACTTTTTTAAGACTGAGATGTTTAACATAAGTTTTAAACAAATTCAAGACCGTTTCAAGGACTCGCGAGAGCCCAAACACCACTGTATATTATCAAATAATAGATCCTTTACGGATTTACTTACATTTTGTTGCAAACTGAACCAAAAGCTTTTCACCACGGATCGTCGTCGCTTGTCGATGTTATGACGGGCTCGTCAAACTTCTAAAAATTGTGCAAAAAATACTTCAACTTTGGTTTATTGCTTGATTAACCAACATAATTTATATTACTTTAATGAAGATACTTTTAAAAAGTATTTTCATGCTGGAAGCTAAATCCCTTTGGAGCCAAGTGGCCCATAAAGCCGATGCTTATCTCGAGATTCTGTAATTTTAAGAGAATGAGAGTCTTTGACTACACCAGGAAAGGACACCTATCCATTAAGCAACAAACGCTGGTGCTCCATTTGCAGAGATTGTAAGGATGGAAAGTTGAGTGAAATTTGCGCGAAAGGATGGTCACACATATGTTTAAATTTCGTCACAGGCAGGGGACCTTGTACGGAAGGAAAAAGGAGCTTCTAAACTGTAACACCCTGTCCTGAAAGGGATGGTTCCCAAATGTATTGCAGCTATGTAAGAGTAAAAGGATGAACTTAAATAGTTGATGCATGTAAGGATGAAACGCTAAGTGAACTTTGCCACAAAAAACGGCTACACAGACCGAGGATAACCTGGGTCCTAGTGTTTGGATCTTACCAACAGTACCAACCATGACGCCCTAAAAACAAAAAATTCCAAATGTTCACCAACAATTTCGTGTCCTGCCATCAGAGACTCAACAGATAGCGATTGCCCGACTGGAGCAGCCTCAGAAGGTTCGCATGCCTTGAAGCCAAACGTCATCATGCAAGAGGCAAGCATGACAATATATATTGGGCAGCCATTTATTCGTGTTTCCCAAGATTCAATAAATATCTGAAGTGGTTTGTCTCCGGGCGACAATTGCCATGCATCGGTCGGATCATATCAGGTTGGGCTTGAAGATTCTGTTATTAGCAAGGCTAGGATTTTAGCCAATCATACTGAATCATTTGTGATCAAAAAATAGTTCAGTCATACTAAAAAGGAGACAAAATATGACAAAGAAAGCAAGACTGCCTATAGTTGTCTTAATATACTTACAATCAAAAACTCGTACGTGACATCACTTCCAGCTTCCTTACACCATTTTTCAATTTGTGCCTCAAATCTCTAGTTCATAACAACAAAAATAGTTTGAGGGGTATTCAGTATAAGAAAATCAGCCACACGAATAAAATAATAACATTTTCACGAATGAAGTAAAATGGGCGAACATGTATCTGCTATCTATACTTCTGACTAATGAAAAATTATACCTCGAGGAAGAATAGACTACGAGGAAGTAGGTCAAATGGGCTCTTCACGCTCGTAGTCCATGAGGCCGAGAGGTCTAATTGTCCTAGTATAAACCTACTAATCGGTTAGAAAAGGATGTAAAAATTAAATTATCAATAAAAACCTCCGATATTATAGCAAAACGGGTTCATTACTTTTTTGATCCGCGATCTTTTCTCTTTTAGAAGGCTATCACAAATAGATTTCTAATAGAGTAGCCAATTAGAATGCAAGATGCGTGTTACACCGTTAGTAGGATTATACTAACTGACATTACACTTTTTTCTGTTCTTTGTAATCCCGCATGGAGTCCCCAGCCTACAGACAGTTATGTCAAAGTTGTTAGAGTGGACTAGTTAGGAACATTAGCAAAATATTAAAGAAGATTACAATGTTCTTTGTTTCATGTTGTGGCACGGTCACGGTTAGGATCTTTTGTTCTAGGTATGATGCTTCATTTGTCTATTTGCTCATTTACATCTCAAAGCCTTTTGTTATCTGTGCACGGTCAACGTCATATTTCAGTAGGGACAAGAAGAACAAAAACATATAACATGCATTTTTCTTATACCTCCCAGTATGGGCTTTTCAGTTACAATATGTAACTGAAAAGCATGAGCATTAAAACTAAAATATAACAAAGAAAGTCATCAAGTTTCCTAACCATTTGACACAATTTAAATGCTCATGTTGGTTAGGAGTTAGCACAAGTTAGTAAAAATCAAATTATTATTTCTGTGCTGAGACACAGGTAATTTGATAACATAAGAATAAAAATATGTCTGTAATAAAATTTGCAGAGGGAATATCTTACAGTACACCAACTATAAGGAGTGTATCGGGACTTCCTCAAAGATAGCCATCCATCAGCGTACAAAACCAAGGTTTTAATAGCAAACCAATATATAAACAGATGTAAGTGAGCTATTACGTCTCTTAAAAAACAACAGCCGAAACAGTTACTGATTATAACTAGTATATTTATCATCTAATATTTATGCTCACCTTTATGTCCATAGTCGGCGTTATCCTGCAGTCAAAGACTGAAAGAT
>JAOBAY020122867.1:0-16250 GCA_025331085.2 Zoanthus sociatus | reverse complement strand
ACTCTGATATTTTTAAAACCGTGCAGCAAAAACATTTTCATCTTACTAGTGTCAGTCTCTTGTCAAACTTGGTTAGAAAAGACCTAGGGAACTAGATTTTGAAATATCTACAAGTTCAAAAGTATTTAACCACTGAGTACTCAAGTATTTGTTTAAAAAATGAAACAATCTAAAGTCTGATAATATCAGACTGAGGCTATAAGACTAAATGAAATGAAACGCCTGAAAACATTGTAGACGATTGCGTACATGTCGAATGCGATCAACCATAAATGAGACTTGAAAAAAGAGAGCTATTTCTTGTTTCGTGATTGAATCTGAGATCAGAAATCAACGCAAAGTGCATTTCGTTCTAGCTAAGGTTTTTTGAAGCTGGATTAAAGCAAGAAAGGGGTTAAGTCATAAATATTCGATTCCTGCAGCTCGAGATCCTGCAAGCAGGGAAACCTGTTTTGTAATGATTATAGTTATTATGGCAGATATGAATTCCAAAGTTATTTTGGTTATTTTGTTCTCACGCTAAATTAAAAATTGTTGCCACTAAGGTTTTGATTAAAGCGGAATTACAGAGTTGTATTGTCTGTGGTGTAATAACTAATTTATAGCTAGTAGCTGGTACCTCGTATCAGTGAGTTTCTGCCCCGAGGTGATTACCAAATACTTCAACCATGTACGTGAAGATGAAACTATGAATGAGGAAGATAATCCTGTGTTTTTCTTTTAATGAACGTTCACTACAAAATGAAGTCAAAGTTTAACACTTTTTTGGTAGTCTCAGCTTTGTTTTGTCTGGTTAGTTTGTGTGTTGCAAGACCGTTTGATGAAATACAGGACAGGAATCAGACACAACACTACCATAAAAGAAGAAAACACTCGCACGGGCGTTTCAAAACACAGTTCCTTAGGAAAACTACTACACATATGAGAGGAAGAAAGAATCTGAGTTTCCCATCGCCGCTAAAATTGAAAAGCCTGCAAGAACAAAAAAGACAGTACATTATGCATCCTCAGGTTTCAATAACGGGCAACCCCATGAGGCCGTACATGGTGATTCGACCACCCCCTATGACACAGAAAACAATCGTGACCACACACATTCCCAGACCTCCAGTTACATTGCCCTATAATCCGTACCTTCTAATGCATCCCTTTTTTAGGGGAGCGCATATACACGGTTTGGGATATGGCGAAGGACTAGACAACATGCTGGAGGGAGACGGAGAAATGGGTAAGTGGTGATCATTCAAACTTGATATTTCAAACTGTTCTGAGTAATTGAACAGATATCAGCGGTCACAGGTGGTAGGGTCAAGCAATGTCAAGAGGGAGAAAATGGTACCTGTAAACATTAAACAATAACCTACTATTATATTGTAGCAGCCAAGCTTAGCGCTTTTGTTCTCAAGCCATGGTAATCATAGACAGACCTCTTGATATTTAACAAATATTTTTGTAAGAAAAGAAACAGCAGTGATAGATGTATTTACTATCAAGTTTTTTTTCTTCATTGAACAAGTCAGCATCTTTTAGGTAATTTTCAAGGTTCTTGTACTTGTTTTGATTAGCGTATTATGTCTATCAGTTTACTTGAACTATCTTCAACTTCTGCTGTCACATTAAATTTAGTTGTTAATCATTAGCTTTACGCTGCCCTCGCTGGCTTGCTATAGGTATTGACGTTCTGAACTAAGATCTTTACCGATATACTTACGCAGTTTAGTATAGTTAAGAAAGAGATGCTTAAGAACAACTCGTGCCTCAGCGGAATTTTTCTCCGCCTTCGGTAAAAATCATTACGCTTTAGGAGCTCTGTTAATCAACTTAAAGTAGAACTGAAATCATTAAAGAAATGTCTTTTTTCAACCTCTACCAAGTTGCTATACAATATCACTCTGAAGCTCTGAAAATCACTGAATGACAGCAAAACAGGCAAATCATATTAACTCTAGAAGATTTTATCTGTAGAACATCACTGTTTGCCAAATCCTTGTCAAAACGGAGGAAGTTGTAACGAGGTCCAGGAGGGTTACGAGTGCACTTGTCTCGCGGGATTTAAAGGAGCTGATTGCCAAGGTAAAACAGACACTGTCTTAGCTAATGCGATTCCAGTAAACATGGTGTGATGTCTGATAAGCAGTTGTGTTCCTATTGCTCCTACACTACCCAAAGTTTTTGGCGTTAATATTTTCTGGTTTTATTACTACAACAGAAGAAAACAAATGTCACCCGAACCCGTGTCACAATGGAGGAACCTGCACTGAGGATAATGGGGGATATGTGTGTACGTGCAATGAGGGCTTCAAAGGAACAGAATGTGAAGGTAAAGATATTAAAGAAAGGGGGGGGTGGGGAAGTGCGAGTATCAAGTTTTTTTTTCAGGTAGAACTATATTACTTTGTTCACTTAAAATTGCCGCAGTTCACACGAAACAAAAATATCAAGCCGTTGCCTAAACCAGAATATTTTAAGTAATCGTGAACTTATGTTAAATGACTGATGTTATTAATTCTTAACATTGTATTGTGAATTTTTACTACTCGTTCAGTTTGTTTGACTTATAAATAATTTGTGTTAATCCAACTTATGAATAAAAAAACTTCTGGTAAAAATCTGCAAACTGCAACTCCAACATGTTTGTTTGAAAGATTACGGTAATTTCTACACTCCTTTATAAGAGCCTTTTTATAAGAACATGAGACTGAAAATTGCCAAAAATTTAAGAACATGTTAAGAACATGCTGAGGCCGTTTAACTTGACCGTTTAAAACATGATTGCAATCATAATTTAAGACTGATTTAAAGTGTGAAAATATGATTTTGTAGTAGATTTTCAATAAATTAAGTGATTACCCGAATTCCTTGGTCTTCTGTGTTTATTTTTATTTCTATGCATTCCTCGACATGCTTTGCAGCGAAAAAATCCGTAAAACAAATTTTTAAAATCTCTGGCCTCAGTAAGAAATACTGAATAAGTGAGACTCTTTAATGTACCAGAATTTCATATTTCGTTGCGAAGATATTAGGCAGATTAGACTTTGAAGGAATAACAATTAATACATGTACTGATCGAGGAAAGCGTTTTCAAGCGTATCAGGTTTTGTTTTCAGAAAAGAACAACTGTCAGCCCAATCCATGCAGAAATGGTGGCACGTGCACTGAAGTGGAGGGTGGGTTCGAGTGCAGCTGCCCGTTGGAGTACAAAGGAACCACTTGCGATGGTACTTCATCATTTTACATCCTTTATCCTGCTTTGATTATACAAAGGGAATATTTTAGTTAAACAACACGAACATTTTACCTACAGTGAAATATATAAGGAAATTACACAATGAGGTCCACAATGGCGCGAAAATATGAAATCTATTTTCGAGTAGTGAAAACTAGAAACACCAGAAAATAAAATTCATATCCTTGCACCACTGTGTAATGTTTTCTTTTATCATATGGACAAACTGAGGCAAATTAAAACAAAAATATGTTTAATTTAAAATTTCATTCCAATGCAAACATAGCAATATTCCTCATTACAAGAACAAACAAATGATCTTGAGCTTAAAATGAAAACTAATAAAAAAAATGAATATAAACTTTTGCTGTCTTTACTTGAAAACCCGAGGAACCGCCATATTTTTGAAGAAACGATCGCGCTGATTCAGCCGGGACATTTGGTGCATGTCACCACCGAATTAAAAAAATATGGAAAATATTGGTGCTTTAGTTTCCTGTAAACATCATATCCATGTAATAAAAAATTATATTAAGAGCAATGAAATTAAAATGATTAAATGAAAAGCAACTAAAGTTTAAATTTACCCTTACGTTTCATCTGCTTCTCCATGCATTTACGTTAAGCAGGAGCCAATAAAATGCAGCGAGCAACTGCCACCTTTTGGTATCACGGCGTTTTCACGAACCGACTTACTTTTAGTTCATAGCTCCCGCGAATTCAGACCAATCACATGCGTCCATACTTAATCATTGACGTCACCGGAAGTTGTATTACCTTTAAACCGAAACCAAAATGACGGAGAGCCGTGAGGATGAATTATCTGATTTCTTCGGGAATTTACTTGTCGTTTCAGACAGAGATTTTAAAGTCTCTAGTAGTTCAGAAGAAATATCATTGAGTTGGAATCAAACATGGTCGGGCGATTTCTAGTCCGGTTTGTTATATCATATTACCGAGGACCGGAACTTCACTCAAAATTTCCCGCGAATAGAGATTTAAAAGTAAAGCAGTCCGTGAAAACGCCGTGACATAGGCCTAGTATGGAAGTTGCTCGCTTCTGCTTATGGGCTCCTGATTTTAGATTTTTTTCATTACTGCCTTATAACTCTTTGGTGAAAAAATCTTGTGGTTGACTATCCACAGTTCAAAATCACTGCCACCTCAGCCCATGTCTGAATGGAGGATCGTGTATCAACACCTACGGCTCATTCAGCTGCCTTTGCCGCTCAGGATTCAGTGGGTCGGTCTGTGAAGGTAAGTAATTCTGATTTATCTAGTCTGTTTATAGTAAGTTAGTTAGTTATCCAGTTAGTTAGTTAGTTAGTTATCCAGTTAGTTAGTTAGTTAGTTAGTTAGTTAGGTAGTCCGTTAGTTAGTTAGTTATCCAGTTAGTTAGTTACTTAGTTAGGTAGTAAGTAAGTAAGTTAGTTAGTTAGTTGGTTAGATAGTAAGCTAGTTAGTTAGGTAGTCAGTTAGTTAGTTAGTTAGTTACTTAATTAGGTAGTAAGCTAGTTAGTTAGGTAGTCAGTTAGTTAGTTAGGTAGCCAGTTAGCTAGTTAGTTAGCCAATTAGTTAGTTAGTTAGTTAGTCAGTCAGTTAGTTAGTTAGTTAGTTAGGTAGTCAGTTAGTTATTTAGTTAGTTAGTTAGTTAGTTAGGTAGGTAGTCAGTCAGTTAGTTAGTTAGTTAGTTAGTTAGTTAGTTAGTTAGGTAGTCAGCTAATTAGTTAGTTAGTTAGTTAGTTAGTTAGTTAGTTAGTCAGTTAGTTAGTTACTTAGGTAGCCAGTTAGTTAGTTAGCCAGTTAGTTAGTTAGTTAGTTAGGTAGTCAGTTAATTAGTTAGTTAGTTAGTCAGTTAGTCAGTTAGTTAGTTAGGTAGCCAGTTAGTTAGTCAGGTAGCCAGTTAGTTAGTTAGTTAGTTAGTTATGTAGTCAGTTAGTTAGGTAATCAGTTAATTAGTTAGTTATTTAGTTAGTTAGTTAGGTAGCTGGTTAGTTTATAGTTTTTATTTATTTTAGTTTCCATAGCTTGTTAGTTAGTCAGCCATCTATTTACTTACTCAGTTAGTTAGCCGCTTAGCTATTTAACAATTATTTCAAGAGTGCGCGTTGAATATGAGTTGGCTATAATCATCTCATTATTGAGGTCGTTGTGTTCATCAAACAGGGAGTAATCCCTGGTTGAGCCATACAGATTTACCCAAGAGGGGCCAAATGTGGGCATAAAATCTAACACAGTATAAAAACATTTAAGTCAGAAACGACAAATATCTACCTACACAAGAACATATTTAATAATAACTGTTTTAACTGCATTATTAACCGCGAAGGTATAGTTTTTAGACTAATCATTAATGTTAACGAAGACAGCAAAAAAGAGCATGCTGGAATGGAAACCCATTAACGAGAATGATTACAGCCAGATTTAATTCGACTCATACCAAGATGTCAGTGATAGTCTGTTATGGACCAACAAATGATGCAGAGGACGAGACTAAGGATAAATTTTACCAACAGTTACAAAAAGAAATTGATTGTATCCCGGTACATGACTTACTTATCATAATGGGTGACTTCAATGCTAAAGTAGGAGGAAAGAATGAGGGCAGAGTAAAGAACATGGCTGTAGGGAAATGAATCAAAACGGAAACCTTCTAGCTGATCTTTGTGGTCTGAATGACTTAGTTATTGGGGGGACTATCTTTCCCCATCGCAGGATACATAAGTTAACATGGGAGTCACCAAATGGTAGTGACAAGAACCAGATTGATCACATTATTGTGAATGGTCGCTGGAGGCTTTCGTTAGAAGACGTTATTGTTAGAAGAGGTGCTGATGTAGGCAGCGATCATCATCTAGTGCGTGCCAACATAAGATTACATCTTCGAAAAGCATCCCCCAAGGTTAAGTGTATTAGAAAGCAGCGATATGATTCTACAAGTCTAAAGGACCCGGAAACATCCAAGAAGTTTAGTACAGTTCTAAGGAACAGGTTTCAAGTTTTCTGCGACATTGGTGATGGGATGGATATGGATGTAGAAACTATGTGGAAGATCGGGAAGGAAAGCTACCATCAAGCGTGTGAAAAGGTCATACCAAGCAAAAGGAAAAAGGTAAAGGCCTGGATATCAGCAGAAACATGGGATCTGATAAATGAAAGAAGACTACTGAAGGAACGAAAAGGAAGCACCAAATCGGGAAGACTCTTAAAGAAGTATACATCTAAATACTCTAAAGTTCATAAAGAAGTCAAACGCAGTTTAAGGAAGGACAAACGATCGCATTATGAACACTTAGCAACAGAAGCAGAGGAAGCCGCTTCAAAAGGAGAACAGGGCGAGTTATATAGAATTACAAGGCAAATTGCTGGGAAATTCAGCACGGGTTGCCCAGTTTTAAAAAGTAAGGATGGCGTAAAAATAACAGCGGAAGAAAAACAACTGCAACGTTGGGCAGAACATTTTAAAGAAGTTCTGAACAGGTTAGAGTTGAACGAACAAGTGTATATAAATGAGTCTATTGCAGAGGAACGTAACATAGATTGTTCCCCCCCAAAGAGAGAAGAAATTATAAAAGCAATTAGATCCTTGAAGAATAACAAAGCACCTGGATTAGATAATATCACAAGTGAGATCTTAAAAGCGGATTGTCAACTTTCAGTAGATTGGCTATACCAACTCTTTCGCAAGATCTGGAATACTGAGGAGATATCTGATGATTGGAGTAAAGGTCTTATTGTTAAACTACCGAAGAAAGGAGACAAGACTGTGTGTTCTAACTGGAGGGGAATTGCTTTGATCTCGGTGCCAAGTAAAGTGTTTTGTAAAATTCTGCAGATGCGAATGAGGGATGCCATCAATTCCCTACCGAGGAAAGAACAAGCTGGTTTCAGATCTGGAGTGGGTTGCATAGACCATATATTTACCTTGAGGAACATCTTAGAGCAGAGTATTGAATGGAACAGCAATATACATCTCAATTTTATTGACTTTGAAAAGGCCTTCGACAGTATCCATAAAAGCACCTTATGGAAGTTGCTAATATCCTATGGCTGCCCTGAAACGTTTGTTTCGATTATCAAACTGTTTTACAAGAATGTTAGCTGTAGTGTCCTACATAATAACAAGACCACTGACTGGTTCACAATCTCCAGTGGTGTTAGGCAAGGCTGTGTTTTGTCTCCTATTCTTTTTCTAGTGGCCATTGACTGGGTAATGCGTAAAACTATCGGCAACCAGAAGAGAGGCATAAGATGGACCCTAAATTCAACTTTGGAAGATCTGGACTTTGCAGATGATATTGTGTTGCTAGCAATCACCTACAAGGGAAAACAAACGATCTCTCTGCAAACGCCTCAAAAGTTGGCTTAAAAATCAGCAGAAAAAAAACTAAGACAATGCAGCTTTCAAACAGAGCGAATCCCATACTTCTTGAGAACGAGCATGTAGAAGAAGTTAATGAGTTTACATATTTGGGCAGCATAGTGAGTAAGGATAATGCCACAGAGAAAGATATCACCAGTAGGCTTCAAAAGGCAAGGTCAGCATTTGTACGACTGAAAAAAGTGTGGAAATCGTGTAACATTCAAGAAAGAACCAAAGTCAGGATCTTCAATAGTAATGTACTATCTGTATTATTGTACGGAGCGGAGTGCTGGAGGATCACTAAAACAGACAGTCACCGACTCTCGGTGTTTCAAACGTCATGTCTTAGGAAAATATGCAAGATCTATTGGCCAGTGCGGATATCCAATCAAAAACTGCTGGAAAGAACTAAGCAGACAGCAATACTAACAACAATCAAGAGGCGCAGGTGGAAGTGGTTCGGGCATGTTTCAAGAAAGCACCTAAATGACATCACCAGAGTTTCAACAACATGGACCCCTGATAATGGGAAAAGACGTAGAGGGAGACCTAGAGAGACATGGAGAAGGACTATTTTAAAGGAGGCAAAAGAACTTGGAAAGTCTATGAAAGAGCTACAACACCTAGCAAAGGACAGGGAAAGGTGGAAATTCTTAGTAGCGGCCCTACATGCCACTTAGGCATAATAGGATTGATGATGTAGCTATTTTTCTAAAAATAATATTTATTATGACTAGGGGTAAGCAGAGCTTGGTAAGCGCAGGCAGGAAAACTGAGAAAGTACTATTATTTGAGGAAGGCCTACAACACCCTTTGTTGAAAGTCTTTAGTTTTTAAAACTATTTTTAGTGCTAACCCCAAGCCCCAAAATAATTGATTTTACTACCGATTGCATAAAGATCTTTTCACAAAGCATAATTCAGTAGTTTTGTCATTTCCTGTTTTGCCCACGTGCTGCTGAATATAAATCATATTAATGTAATATTGTAAATCCCCTAAAGGAGGTTGCTGTATGCAACTGAAACGCATCAGAAAAATAAAATAAAATAACTTACAAATCTCAAGTCTGTGAACTGCTCACTAGTTCACATTTTAAAAAATATTGTTTTAAAAAACAATGTATACTCCACATGTGCACCGTCATGAGATGAGAAACTGCTGAGTGACCGTGTCAAAGAAGCTCTTATAAGTGGTCAAACGAGTTTGTCAAAGTTTCCATTCATACCAGTTGGAAGACAAAAAAAAAGTCTCTCTTTTTAGATACAGTGCATGTGTTAAATAGATTAGTATTGCGTGCTCCCTTTGGTTGCCTGCAATAATAATAATAGCTGTGCTAGTTCCCGTTATTACATTCTCAGGATTGAATTACAAGGATGCAACCATTAAGGTAAGACTGGAAACATCTGAAGGTGCTCTGGCAAACCACTAAGCATGTCCAGCACAGCACACAATTGGCTGGTTTTAGCAGTGAGTCAATTTTGTGGAGCAAGAAAAACTAGAGTGCACAGAGAAAAACTGTTGGAGTCAGGTTGAGATTGCCAACTTACACTTGCTCTATGCCAGAATAGAACCCAATAGACCATTTCACAGTTCCTGAAAGGTAACCAAGCTTCTACATGAAAATGAGGCTTAGGGTGACCTGACACAGTTAGAGAAGTGGAAACAATTATCATAAGAAAGAAATGTCTATTACCAGTGTGTTTCTTAAGGACGGTACACCGGTACATTGTACCGACGTTCCCCGATGGCTGTACCGGTTTTCCCCAACTTGAAAGTTCAAAATAATTCTGGGGATGTCCCCAGACCTCTCTAGATACTTGAGCATTCAGCGCTTGATGACCTCATACCAACTCCAGGTGTACCTCCTTTCCCACTTAGTGTAACCCACTTCCCAAGCCTTAAGAAACACACTGATATATATCAACATCTGAAATTATACTTGATTACTGAGTTGGGTAAATTGTGACAAGATATATCCATTGTGATTTAATTGGTTATTAAATGGACAAAATAAAGTGTTTAGTGACACCTTGTCTTAGTGACACAAAGCGAATTCTGCTTTATTCGGTACATGAATGTGCTTTTGCTTGGACAGTAGTAATTCTCTAGATTATCTGTAATCGCAGTAAAATTATAGTAGATGAAATACTACATTACAAATTATTCCTGGTACCAAATATTCCTATTAAGTAGTTATTTTGTATGACACTTGTAAAACCTTCACAGCCTTCAGTCTGTGAATCCAAATATTGCAAAAGCTCCATAGAAAATTAGTTGTAAAATCACTCCATATTTTAGTTGGACAAATAAGCAGGTCTAAGGCATGTAAATTAAACGATCAGGGGCTTGAGCTTGTGTAAAAGTGCTCTAGGTGTGTGTCTAGGTAGGTCTGCAGCTAGGAGGGCAGCCCTGTTCTCAAAACCGAGTGACCCCGCTAGCTTGGTGACCTTTTCAGCCAAGTAAAGTTTCTATTTCTTATGTATATTATTTGTCTAAGCTCATCCAGGGTAACAGGTGGTCCGTCTACAGTACCTCACTGGGGTAACATACCAAAAGCCACAGGTATCAGCTCACAGGTCTCATGTGGCCTAAGGGCTGATACACTCTTTGCATAAATTTAACCCTTTACATGCTAGACTTTTGAAAACCAAAAATTTTAATTTTCTTAAAATACAAAAACTTCAGAATTAGTCAAAACCATAGACATTTCTAGATTATACTTGCAAAGACAAAGAAAATGAATGGTCATTTAATAAGGTTCATTAACAGTTTCAAAAGTTAGGACAATTTTACTTTATATGAAATCGTTTTTAGCAGGACAAGGGTTAATTGACCCTCAAGTCACCTTTGTGTACAGGTTTAAAAGTGCAGTCAAGATCAACTTGTTTTTTTAAAATTTATACAAGAAAGATCAATAAAACTAAATGACTCAACAGTCATCGGCAGTTTACAATCTTGAAAGTTTCTTTAAGCTGTACCCTGGACGACTCTCCTCCATATAAGCTTCGCTTTAGTAAGCAAATATAATTTTAATTATGCTTGGTATTGTTTTCATAATTGATGATTTGAATTGTTATGTAGCTACAGGGGCTAAAATTTGGTATTGTTTCTAAGTCATTGGCTTTCTTTGTATCACCAAGGCACAATCGAATTTGGTCAGGAAGGGCTGCAGGAGTTGCTGTTACAGAAGAAGGGCGGGGCAGCATCTCTCACAATGACATTTGTGGTATGGAGTGGGGAGGAGTTGATATACGAAATGGTGGGAATCCAATTGTTGCTGACAACTTGATCCATAATGGTCAGGCTGATGGTATTGTGATTGGAGAGGGAGGCAAGGGAATCATTACAGAGAATGAAATTAGAGGTATATCAAACTTATTTAACAATGATGTCTATACTTTCTTGCCTTCTAAGACCAGTGTCTTAATTGCAGAATGGAACTACACTATACTAGAGCAGATGAAGTACAATTAAGCCTTCTTAGCCTAAGTGCACACTCTAACCATTACCTAACCATAGACCAAAGCACCAAGAAACATCAAAATTAATAAGATTACTCAAAATGCTGCTTTAACTAAAAATATACAAAAGGCATCCAAACAGTGCATATGGCTCGTGTGTTGCCATTGTGAAATGCCATTACTTCCTGGCATAAATTGTTTGCACAATCCCTCGGGAGGTCTTAAAGAGCATTGTCACATGTTTACAAGTGTGTGCTTGGCTGCAACATGATGCAATGCCATTTATGTAAGTACTCAAAGTACATTGCATAGAAAACCTTCTGTGATTGGTTGTAAAGTTTAATAAATGGATTGTTTGGGCTTCCTGTGTATTTGACTCACTCTTACGTTGCTCATTGACATTATGGCTTGCTCAACTAGTTAAAGTAGAAGCCATGATAATAATAGTAATAATGATAATAATAATAATAATAATAATAATAATAATAATAATAATAATAAGATAGTTAATAGTATTTAATTAATTACGAACAAAAAGTGAGTAAATATAATATCAATAATATATAAGTTTTTTCTTAGGAAAATCCAAACGGTATTCTCAAATAACTGTTTACCTTTTCTTGAAGAAGAAATTCCTGCTTGAATCTTTGCTTAACCCAGGGTTAAATTTAAACAGCCTTTAAACAACTGGGCCCAGAGGTATGTTCACAACCAGTTTGAGAGTATATAATTTTCCACTTCTATAAATAGGATATTAAATAATGTATAATTAGTGAGAGTAAACATGTGGCATTTTATTTATGTTTTATTATTGCTAACCAGGTAATAGTGGCTGTGGGATCTGGGCTCTAACTGTTGCTAAGCCTTTTATTTATGGCAACCTCATTGGGGAGTGTGGTGATAGTGGCATTGCCTTTGTAAGTAACAGTGATCTTCACCATGACAACCAACAGCTGAACTCGCAGTTTATGCAGCAGGATCAAGATCAGGTAAAACATTGGTACTATAACTACTATAATGTGTTAATTTGATATTATATTGTACATTTATATCTGCATGTATTATTTGATGATTATTCATTATTATAATATACATTAATGTCTGAAATATTTGATAACAATTATTTTTGTTACAAGTGAACCAGTCTGCTGTCTCTTGCCATGTCGCTGTCTGCCATACGCAGTGTAACAAGCATAAGAAGTATACTCAACTTAAGCTCAAAGCAGTAGCAGTGGGCTGCAAGAAGCTCTGTACATAGTTGGATGTCGTTGTAGGAGATTTTTGGAGGTTCACCATTCCCATGATGATGTAGAAGAGTTGTTACAGAACCATTCATTCAAAACTCTGGTTAACTTGGTTGGCTCTGTAAACATCCAACTTCTTTCAATAAGTTAGATATCCTACACAAAGATGTCACAAGAACTATTACTATGCTATATAAACTGACGGAAGCAATTCTACGTGAACACATAGCAACAGCCTTGTCCATGGCGCAGCCTTCTCAAAATGGGCCGGCAGCCGGCTCAACGAGCCACCTGCTCTGGGAATTTGACCGTCTCCTTGCTGTCAGAAAATGTCTCATTTTTACTAACAACAAGGAGAAAAGAAAAAAGAAAACCGCCTCCAACTTTAATATAACCTGCTCCTCAGAAACATGTTGAGAAGGCTGCATACCATTCTCAATGCTGAGCAATAACTGACTTAGAGCACACTTTCAACATTAATTGTGCTGAAGTTGGTCAGTTAATAAGTCACATTTTCAAATGTTAAAAACAGTATACCTTGACGAATACAGTATTTATAAATTTATGGGGACTAATAGAATTTTGAGTGACGATTGGGAGGCATGGGGCTTACAACTTAGAGTGGTGAAGTGTGATTTCACAAAAATTAAAATTTGTGAACTTATGTGATTTGTTGAGATTATTCGGCCGATTAAGACTAAAAATGTATCCTTACCAATAATCAGCATGTTGGTACAAATTGTCAGCAAGATATTAACTTATTTACGCTCCAATAAAGTCATACAATTCTTCTAAAAATGGCATGGTTCTGAACATTAGGAACCAATCCAATTTAAAAAGGATTTGTATGGGGTCATCAGAGCATAACACTGACAATAGGTTACCACTAATTGATGGCAAAATGCTAAATTTTGGCATGATACTTCTGTTTTTTAGATAAAAAGGGAAAATCTACTGATGAAGAGAATGAATCAGATATCTCTTTAATGGTTACTGAAAATGATAAAGAAGATGGCATTGAATCAGAAATGAAAGATGATGACCTTCCAGAAGTGCTAACAATGAATGAATTGGAGGAATCTGGTGATGCGGATGATGAAAGTGATGTTGATGAAAGTGTTGATTTTGATGTTTCTGAGCTTAGCCCTGGCCTTCAAATTGAGGAGTTATCATCCAAACAAATTCCACAGAATCCCGTATTCAAAGCAGACACAAACACTGGAATGGACATTGTAGCGAGCTTTGGAGATGAAACCAGAGAAATTTGTCTTGAAGAAATAGCAACCAAAAATGAAATCAGCCATCAAAATGAAATTACCAACAAAGAAAATCCTGAAAGAGAAAAACAATCGGAACTGAAGACCAATAATTTTTTGACTGAAAGGTCCAACTTAAAGTTTGAAATCAAAACGCTAGATCGTGCAAATAAGTATCATACATACCAAAGCTCTATCTTAGAGCAAGATGATGACATCATCATGATGAGAGCTGTTTCTGCTTTACGGAGGGCAGACAAAATTTCACCTACATACAGAGCAAAAAATTATTCATCCCTTTATTCAAGCAACCTAAACTTTACGTCTTCTTTGAAAACAACCAATCTCAGCATAATGAATACATCTACATTACCATGGCAACCAGTTGGCATGTCTACTCCCTTACAAACAAAACCGCGAAGATTGAGAGTGTATGGTAGCTCTTATGATTGTGATTTTTGTGGTAGCTCCTTTGACAAATCTAATTTTATGTCAGTGCCATTTAGAGGAGCCACACGATCTCCGCTGCTAACCGCCAGTGATCTAGAGTCAGGTGTTGGTAGAAGCTGCTATACCAGTGGCGAAAGCTTGAGTGGCATTGGGCCATCAAGAAAGAAGTTATCCCCAGTCATGGAGGACATACTTAGGAGGAAAGAGATTCTAAAATATGGTTTGCAAGAAGGTTTGTTTTAGTTGCACATGACAGTAATATGTAGCTACAGTTAAAAATAACCAAAGACAACAGTTGTGGAAAGGAAGAAAAGTCGATTCACCATTTAAGAAAAAGATGGTCTTGCAAATTAAGAATTGTAACCTGCTAATTTGAACCCTATCATTCATGTTCCCTACCCTCGTTAACTGATTTAGGGTGTATGATTTGGGATGTAGGAGATAGTTTGATTTATAATGTATATAAAATATAACATAATGAAAAATTACAAACCTTTTACTGTACTTCTGCACCCCTCTACTCAGAACTGCTTGCTTTTTTATTACTTTAATTGTCACAGACTGCTTTAACTCCTAATTCTGTGTTAATACATATATTATAATTTATCCAAGAAACACTGGTGTGAAATCCTTGGAAGCTCAAAAAAACTTTAGGGTTCTGATTTAGTACCATTATACATATAAATGGATTGCTGCGTCAGTGTTTCTACAGATTGAAACAGTTTTAAAAAAGGATAAATTTTACATCATAGTCATGAAAAGAATTTTTTATTCTGATGTTTTGGACTGGGAGCTCTTCGTCGGAGTGCATGCCAAGGACTCCAGTCCAAAACATCAGAGTATAAAAAATTCTTTTCATTATGGTGTAAAAATAATTAATCGTTTTTTTTTTGATACCATTATACTTACTGTAATTTGTATACTGGATAATTTCGAGATCAATCTTAACATTGTTAAAGTTTATTTATTTGCATTAGAATTTAGGCTAATTACAGGTTAAATTTTTAAAATGTCAATTGGCATTAAAGTGTGTTTATTATTAAATTTACTTATTGGGACTTCACATTTTTATATTGTACAATTAACCTTAGGGATATAAACTCCAAGCAGTCAGCTAAATCTGATAAGTAAATTACTGTGATGAGCGCACAATGCCTGTGTGATGTTGCTTAGTTAATACTTTAATTACAAAGTATAAAGCACATGTAAGCTAGTAGGATTGAAGCAATTAAGACCTGGGCAGAAGGAGGGGGGTACTAACCCAAATGTTGGGTAGGAGCTCACAAACTTGGCCCTGTTCTAAACTAGAAGAGGCTCAATTTTGATACCTTGTTCTAAACTAGCAAAACTTTATCCCTTCAACTCAGTTTACATCAGAAAGCAACTAAATGGGTCAGTGGATAGTCTTACTGAATTCAGATACATCAAAACCCCGCCAATACAATTTTCATTTGGAAAGAATTGTTGCACCTTGTAGTAACCAGTTTGTAAGTATTGCAAAGTTTTATATCCTGTTCTGGACAAAACTGTCTGTGATTTATACATCCTGTTCGAGACTGGATGATCAGAAAACCATACCTTTGACAGCTGTACATGCTCGTATAGTCAATATATGGGAATACACTCCTTTTTTATAAGTTAGAATGTACTTTATAAGTTAGAACATTGAGCTGAAATTGACCACATTTTAAGAATATTTTAAGAATAATGCTGAGACTCAGATTTTAATAAGAGTAAAATTCTGCTTGTTTGAAAAAACATTACTAATTACATGTATTGTAATTGCACTTTTATATTACCAAATTACAAAGCCATATACAGATCGATTACAGTTGAAGCTCTTCAATACCACAGTCATTTTAAAAAGGGAAATTCTATGTCATTGATATTATTGAAACTAAGAATATCTGTAATAATATTTATAGCCTAAAATCGGTCAAAAAATAAGAAAATCCAGCCTCGGTTCGAAACATAACATTTTTATAAAAAAAAGAGTACACTAAAATGGGGACTTAATTACATAACTGTACAGTAGGCTATATTGGTAGTGGGAATTACACTTAATTACATATACTGTACAGTAGGCTATATTGGTAGTGGGAATTACACTTAACTACATATACTGTACAGTAGGCTATATTGGTAGTGGGAATTACACTTAATTACATATACCGTACAGTAGGCTATATTGGTAGTGGGAATTACACTTAATTACATATACTGTACAGTAGGCTATATTGGTAGTGGGAA
>JAOBAY020122785.1:0-16257 GCA_025331085.2 Zoanthus sociatus | reverse complement strand
AAAGAATAGTAGGTCCACATCAGCCCACGGCTGCGTTCTTAATAACCTGCTTTACCAAATAAAGTACTTTACTTTACGCTCGCGTAACACGCTTCCGAGTTTTGCTAAACAGTCGTTTTCCATATTTGGAGGGGGACCGAAGTCGCAAGTTGGACGCATCTCAACGTTGACCGGGAGTCCCTGGAACCCAAAGTTGCGATTTAAAGAGCATCAAGATGGCAGCAATCTCAATGATTGTCTATTTTTACTCTGTAATTTATTTAACTGGTTCTATTGACGCTTACAGAGAGTGGAGTGCAAATAATTTTCCAAATCCTGTTAAAAATATTCATTCCTGTGGTCGCCGAGGTGTACAGTCGTGGATTTGCGATCCAGATGGAATTATCTCGTACGAGAAAGCAAATCACATTGAAGAACTTATCTTCGCTATAAGCAAGGAAACTAACTCTGGTTGCTCGACGGACGCAGAAAAACCAGGATTTCAACTTGGCTTGGCATTGATGAGGAAGATGAACGTTGATCAATTTGAGTCTGCGGATGAAGCAGCTGAGTCGTTAAATCTAGAAGTCTTCATAGCAAATGGGGAGTCGGTCATAAAGATTGTGATGACGGAGCATTATTTGTGATGTCAACTGAAGATAGAAAAATGTACATTTCTACTGGAAAAACAGCAAAGAAAATTTTAACGGATGAACAAATAGAATTAATTCTAGATGAAATAAAATCGCCTTTGCGCAGAAAGAACTATGAGAAAGGTCTAGAAACTGCAGTCGTTCGGATTCGAGAAGTATTCAACGGCAAAGCAATTAAAAGGCCACCAAATTTTGTTCGTGTTATAGTGATTTTACTGTTCTTAGTGTCGTTTTTCTTTATGATTATTACTTTAAAACGAGCGAACAAGTTCAAGGAGTGCAAACAAAAACTTAAAAGAATCGAAGAAGAAAGAAACAACGCTAGGAATTCAAAAACTTATGAATCACATTCTTGTCCAATATGTCTTGAGAATTTCACCAGCACAGATCCACCATTGATTATTCGAACTTTGCTGTGCGGCCGTAAATATTGTGAACAATGCCTCCTAAAATGGCTGGAAAGTAATGCTACCTGCCCAATTTGTCGACAGGCTGCCACGACCACAAATAAAGAGCAAGGCTCAGAATTTCAGAGTAGCGAATATGATTTCCAACCTGATCTTCAATTCAGGCTATTGAACTTGAACAGAATGTACCCTGACTTTGTCACAATGGATATGATAAATCGATGGAGCAGTTGTCAGTATCAAGAAAGTTTTGTATCCGATGCCACGTTTGCCCGAGCTGGCTCAACATTACAACTTGGATCATCAGGTAGTGGGGGAGGTTTTGGAGATGGTGGGTGTTTTGATGGTGGAGGTAGGGGTGGTAGTTGGTAGAATGGATGTCAGCCTGGTTTCCAGTCTCTTACAACTGAAAGTGTCAGCTGTTATGTTCATCTCATTCCAATTATTAGATCGTGCAGGGTGCATAATTTGGTATTGTTTTGGTTTGTCTGTTCAGTGTTCATATTATTGGTGATTTTATCGTGTCGTGAACAGGATATTTTATTAGGCAACGTTCCGGGAGATACTTCTCTGATCCTCAGCCCGGTGATGAGAGCAGTATCTCCCAAAATGTCGCCTAATAAAATATCCTGTTCACGACATGATAAAATCACCAATAATGCATAATTAGGATTTCAACCAGTCCTAAAATTAATTTGACTGAACCAAATCTTGATGAAATTTATTGTAAATATGTTGTGTATATATATTTAACTGGTTCGAAAATACTGCTCTAATGATGTAACATTCGATGATATAAGAATGGAAAAACTTCTGGAAGGGAGAGGTGTATTAAAAATATAATTACTGCTTCTTATATTGCATGATTGTGAGAGTGCTTGAGCTTTTAATGAGGTTGGTTAGACAATATTAACCTTGAAATCTTCAAACATTTGTTTAGGAAAGGACCGTCTTTCAGTTGATGCAATCAACACTAGCGAGATTTGCTGAATATTTTGAGAAACTTTTGGCCAGATCAATTTTATGTGCACCAATAGCCCAGATTATCAAATATTAACATGAAGGACAAGACCTTGACTTATATTTGAAAGGATGCAACACTCTGACCCCTGGTGGTTTTAAAAGTATTATTTCAAGTTATGTATGGCATCAATGCTTAATTGTAAATATACTTAACAGTTTACTGAAATTGAACTGGCTACACAAATAACAAATAAAGAAGCCTACTGAGTTTTGTAATTAGACTTGAAGACTGTTGTAAAACACAATGGTTTGTGTTTTTACATTTCTTGAGTGTTCTCAAATACCCAAAATGTTTTATCACAGTCTAATACACGGATTAGGCTTTTTCATTTGCTTTATAATATAGATTCTACACACCAAAAAACAATTTTTTTATGTTTTATGCTCTGATAGAGCATTCATAGAGCCCCAACCATGCTAGCTAGCTAAACTTTTACTTGCCAAATGACCAATTGAGCTGGAGCTTAAGGTTTCTGTAGTGTTAAGCGATGACTCTCCCTGGGTGGGACACTAATCCACTGCTGGTTAGCTCCCACATTAACAACAAAGCTAATAGCTACCTTTATTTCCTTTTTGTAATCATTGTAAAATTGAGCATGAAAAAATGCACCCATTGGTTATTGCAGTGGTGGATGTTCATAGTTATTAATAGTTTAGAAAAAACATCCACTTTACTATTTCTTCATTTCAGCTATAAGCTACATGGTATAACTATAAGATAAAGAACTCATTGGCTTGTAGTGCAATAATTATAATATCAGCTTTTAGACACCTTTTGGAGCAAAAGAGTATTTTTTTACGCAGTTATTGGTGAACAAAATGTTTGAATATTTAGTGTAAATGGTGCTATGTTAGCAGAACTTAGCATGACCATCAACATAGCTGCCATAATTTCAAGTGAAAGATTGAAAAATCTCATATTTTAATATGTAAATGATAATATTAAGTATATATTTTTTGTAATTTAGGGTGCTGTTTTTTCCGAGAACATGAAATATCTCCAACCTTCCCTATTTTTTCAAGAGAGTGAAACTTTGGAGTAGGTAGATGCATAGATGCCAAATTTGAAGGAGGAACTGACTAGAGATTGAATTGATCACCTATGGCATTCGAGAGCGATCAAGTGTCAAAGGCACAAGCTTTCCCATACGGGTCTTTTAGCTCAATCTCAGCTGGGGATTTCGTTTGCTCGGCTGGAGAGCTAGAGTTTGGGACTGAAAGCTGGAGTCTCCAGCCAAAAGCTGGAGACTTGGCATCCAACGGTAGAAAGACAGGAAAATAATAATAATAATTACTATTATTATCTCGTTTCTATTATTATTACACTCGTTTAAAATGAGCATGTCTAATAAAGATTTAAGGTACATTCAGGAGCCCATAAGTAGGAACGAGCAACTTCCATGTTCTAGTGTCACGGGGTTTCCTATCTTAGTTCAGTTCTCGCGAATTCAGACCAATCACATGCGTCCATACTTAATCAATGACGTCACGGCAACTTTGTATGAATTGTCTGATTCCTCCGGGATCGGAACTTCGATTGAAATTTTCCACGAATAGCGATCTAAAAATAAACCAGTCCGTGAAAATGCCGTGATAAAGGTCTCGTATGTGAGTTGCTCGCTCCTACGTATGGGCTCCTGATATAGTACGATTCTAAATGTTTTATAGAAGAAAATTACACATCCACCCACCCACCCATCTATAGACTATAGTCTATACCCCTCTCCAAACCTGCATGATACATACTTCTAAATGACACCTCTCCTATGCACCAAGTAATTAACATTACCACACCCTTCCCCACGTACCATTCACTCATTATACTTCACACTACTTCGCATTACCTCACCTTCAACAAAAGTGAGTTAATGCAGAGTAGTGTGAAACACGCTCTCCATACTGTTCGCTCATGCACTACTACCCCTTGAACTCACTTCACTCATCCTATGCTCATATTGTATAACTCCATGTCCCGCACTCCTAACCTTTCCAACGTTAACTATTTACTATTTAAAAGTATGTGTTCTTAAAATCGTTTAAAACTATTAAAAGTACATATGATACGAATTTTTATTTTCATACATCAGTTGTTCAATGTGTATGAACATCAGATTCACCGAATTTTTTTTTTCGAAAAATTTCAAAAATAACGTTTTTCGGGCTCTGAAACCTTGCAATATTTGCTAAAAAAATTGAACCATGGACTGGGCGCGAGTTTTAGTGCTGTGACGTCATAAAGTTTGCAAAGGGTTGATTGAAATCTATTATAGTACTGATATAACAATATGGTTAGTTTTAGTAACATTGTTTGGGACGACAGCAACGCAATATTTCCCTCCACGCTTTCTTGCACTCCTCATACTCTAAATCTTTACAAAAATTCATTTACTTGCAAACCTTATGACGGTCACGTAACCTTTTGACCGCGCTCAAAGTGGGTCAATGTTTTGGCGAGAATAGCTCATGAAAAGGTCGTAAAACAAATTTTACGTATCGTTTCATGTGCACTTTAAGATCATAGCAGTACAACAGTTTGCTGCAGATATAAGTAATGCTAAAGGATTTTTCTCGCCCTGCAAGTTAAACTTGGCATTTCTAGCCTAGATCCCCTAAGATTATGCGTGCAATCTCTTCTTTGAAATAAATTACGGGTGTAAAAAGGACCTTGTTCATTCAGACACTTAAAAATTAGTACCGCAGACTATTTAACTCGTCGCCAAATCAAAGTTTCAAGTTTTGCTATTTTTAAAAGTTCCTTGTAAGGAGTTATTTTTGGCAGACCCAAGACAGTTGTCAAAATATAACAGTTTAACACGATTATCAAACTTTCAAAGAGTAACAAAGTATAAAACATTTTGCCAAGAGAGTTTGGGCTGCCTGTACTGCGCCAATCACGTTAAGCCGCGATGCTGCTTAGCGACATATATAAAGAATGCCGCTGTGCAGCAGCAGACGAGGATCATGCAGTTTGACTACTCCGATTAAAAAGAATGATTCCTTTTTAATGGTCGTCCTTAAAAAGTAATTTAATTCTACCTGCGAAAGAACTTTTTAAGGAGTTTTTGGCTACTATAAAAGAAAATAATTTCGCAAGACATAGATCGCCCAAAAACTATCAAAATTTGAAGCACATTGCCATATTTAAGCTCTGAATATCGTAATTACCTACGTCATACCATACCGCTGACAACCGCATTAGCGACCACGGTATCAAACCTTTTCGAGACAGTTTTCTTCGTTTCTATATTTGATTTTTCAATGTAATTTAACCCTTGTCTTGCTAAAAACGATTTTATATAAATTAAAATTGTCTTAACTTTTGAACCTGTTGATGAAACCTTATTAAATGACCATTCATTTTTTTTGTTTTTGTAAGTATAAGCTAGAAATGTCTATGGTTTTCACTAGTTCTGAAGTTTTTATTTTCTAAGAAAATTAAAATTTTTGACTTTAAAAAATCTAGCATGTAAAGGGTTAACCAGCTGGCTATCTAGTCAATTGCAAATGTTAATCAATCGTACTTTTTATAACTCCAGAATGTTACATTGGAAAATGTTTCGGTCGTGGCTCGTGTACTTCCTCAGAGAAAAGTAGCTATGAAAATCCCACGAAGTGTGATTGCACGAACGGCTGGAAGGGAGACCGCTGTAACATCAAACTAAACACAACGTGTCCAAGTAATCAACACATTTGCAAAGTTGGTTCATGGCCTTGTGTCAACAAGAATGTCTTATGTCGAACAGTGGCCGCAGACTGTGCGCTTAGTGACAGTGAAACCAAAGACGTTTGCAATCCAGGTAAGTTGTTTGTACAAGTCCAGACGCCATAAACTAAACACCATAAATAAATCGAGGGACGTAAAAGAACTCACACATTTGTCGAAAAGATCAGATTAGTGATCCCGATGTTGTGGTTTGTCATCTTCACTAGTACTAAGAGCATTTACGGTTATTAATATATGTGAGCCGCTGTTGCGGACTATCTAAGACCCTCAACTGTCTAACCCTGTATATACTTGTAAACAGGTTCTGAAAAGCCCCGAGGGAAAAACTTGTATATATGTGTATGTATGTATGTATAAATAAAAGAAATCATTTCGTTTTTCAGTTTTATTTCTCTTATCTTGTAACTAGAAAGTTTGATCCTTTCCCGTTTTTCAATAAATATCTGCCTATCTGACGGTTATAGCCAGCTTTTCACAGCTAAAGATTCCAAGTTAATACATTATTACATTACTATCATTATCTTTATAAGATTATTATCAACTACGCTTATACATTCTGAATAAATAATTTAAATAAATTAATGTTCAACATGTAGTAAAACTAATAAGCATCATATATTTACATTTTTGCTCTTTTATTATTCAAGATATATTATTATTATTATTATGTAATGAAACTATTTTTTTCTTATTCTAGTTATTATTGTTATTATTAGTATTACTATTACAAGTATGTTCTCGAGTAGAAGCAAGTCGAACTTGCAACTTTTAGCCAATATTTGTTACTAAAAACAAACAAAAAAAAGGGCAAAAAATATTGTTTTGAATAGATGGCAATTTTATTCATCTTCTTCTTCCCCTATTAATTTGCGATTTGGTATTTACATATACTATTACTCGTGCCGGTACGCAACGAGTTTAGGGTTCGGTTCTATATCTATACCTGATTTTATTATCAGTTTTATTGGTTTTATCAAGTGGTCTGGCACGAGTATAGGCTCTAATGGAGATTTTTCTACAGTGTTCATTTGTGAATGTCTTAAATGTCTGTACAAACAGCAGAATTGAATTTTTTGTTTTGTAACACTCTTTTAGAAGTTTCTAAATGTTCCTTTGAGAAAGTGAAAGTTTATCCATGGACGCAAATTAGACGACATTGGTCTAACACGTTTTTAGATAAACAAGTTGAACCAATGTAATTTTCATTGTCGAATCTCACAGAGCAGCTTATATCAGATACTATAACCTTGAGGATTTTTCCCGTCATCAAGACGATATCCTTTTTTTTTTTTTTTTTTTTTTTTGCAAAATGCAATTCCCAAAATAGTTAATCAATCTGAGGCAAGGATGCGACATAAACGGCAGACCAGAGTCTAAACAAAATGATGGGAAATTTTGTGAGTGATCTTAGAATCGAGGAAACCGATTTTGCAGTTGGTCGCGAATTGATCACGGAAATGACATAGCTCCATTGAAAGTTTATATTTTCCGTCTATGAAGAAGACAAGACTCAAAGACATTCTTTGTTTGTTGTTTTTCTGCTAATCCGATATAAATAACTAACGCTGTCACTGAAAAAGTCTTAAAACAACAAGTTAAACACAGACTCTGGTTTTGTGAACCCAAGCACAGAAATGATGGAACCGCTGACCTATAATAACGTACTAACCCAACGTAGTGACTGGGTTTTTTTTTCGAGACCAATCAAAGAGATGATGAAACCGCTCATCCTTAATTACCAACTAACCTACCGTAGCAACTGGCTTTCCTAAGGTCAAGCACAGAGGTATTGGCACCGCTGACCAAAAAAAACCAACTAACTCCCCGTGGTAACTGGCTTTCATGAGACCAAGCACAGAGATAATGGAACCGCTGACCCATAATAATTAACAAACCAACCGTAGTATTCGGCTATCGCAGAGATGGTGGAACCGTTGACCCATAATAATCAACTAACCTACCGTAGTAAAATTGGCTATCACAGAGATGCAACCGATGATCCAAAATAATCAACTAACCCACCGTAGTAATTGGTTATCACAGAGATCGAACCGCTGACCCATAATACTCAACTAACCCACCGTAGTAAGTTCTTTTTATCGCATTGTTATTTGATAATGGCTGTCGTGTCGCATCGTTCCAATTGCTTGGTAAAGCTGATGAAGTTATAAAAAGATATTAAAAATAATAACTGCTACATATTGTATTAGTAGATATTTTCCGTTGTTAACTGTTAATGTTCAGTAGATAGGAAGTTGAGTTATACAATTTGCTGTATAGTTGTGAGTTTGTAATTTATTTTAATGCAAAATTAAAAAGCGGTAAGCTTGTACTTGACTGGAAATGTAATAAAAAGCGCTGAAATTAAATCTATAACAAACCCACGAGTAAGCAGTGAAACTAAATGCTTTAAACAAACTTTTTTTTTCCAGGAAAAACTGGAAGATTTACTGGTGGGAACCGAAAAAAATCAAGTAAGTATTAGAATTTGGTGAAAGTTATTTTTCTCCTCTTTCTTTTGTTTGTTTATGCTGTTTTGTTGCCAACCACCAGCTGATGATTTTTGTGTTTTTTTTCTGCCCAGCATACATTGCCGTCGGGGTAGCAGGCGCCATTATTCTCGTCATAGTAGTGCTTGTCATCGCGTACTTTGTCACAAGGGGTCGAAGGTGAGAAAGTAGTATCTTAACGCGTGCTGCTTTAGTGTTTGATTAAGTGAAGTTCATTTCTCACAACCCAAATATTTTTTGAATTGGCGTTGTTTTTAAAGCGTCTATATGGCCAAAAAAAATTTTCAGTTTTGGTATCTCTAGAATGCGTAGAAGAGTATTACAAAAATTTTTTCGATTCCGTTACATTTTCGCCACAAAATCGTGCTTTAAAGTATCCACGGCAGCCACACGCAACAAAGATGACCGCGAGTTGCTAAGTCTGAGTCCAGAACAGGCCATGACGTCACTTAAGGGATCGTCGACTCTTTATTTCAATGTTTCATTGTTTTTCTATACAGTCATTCTTTGGCGTAAATAATCCGAAAAATGATGGAGTCTGTATGGAAATACGATGAAACATTGAAATAAACTGGCTGAGAGAGTACACGATTCCTGAAGTGATGTCATTGCCTTTTCTGGACCCCGTTCATCTTCGTGTTGCGTGGCCGGCGCGGGAACTTAAAATCTCAGTTTTGTGGCGAAAATGCGACGTTATCGAAAACGTTTTTTAGAATATTCTTCTATGTATTCTAAAGAGATACCAAAACCGAAAAAAAAATTGACCATATAGACACTTAAATAATGTATACTTCTGTGTCCATTCGTATAAAAGTTGACTTGCGGATAACTCAGTGTTTAACCCATGGTCTTGTGTCAAATGGCGCATTTTTACAGAGACCCTTTGGATTTACAATTTTGAGGTTTACAAGTGTTTTTTCTTGAAATTTCTGTAAACAAGTTTGTAACTGTTAATTTTTTCTTAGTAAAGAAATTTTTGATGAATTTTTTCTTAACCCAGGTGCAGAGTTACAAGTAGCCGTAAACCAACCTAGCACTGCATGCATTGTCTTTATCTTAAATTGTCAGTATTTGTGTTTTATAGTCTTGTCTTTTTCCAAACACGTGGTCTGCTTCGATGATTTATTAATCTCTTTAATGTCCACACTATGACTACTGCTGTCAGCGCGTCATGCGACAAACTGCCAAAATTTCAAAATCTTGCTGCCAGAGTCATCTTTCCCTTGTTTAAATCTTTAAAATGTGGGTGGCCTGGTAACTAGGCGGAGTAAACAACTAGCTGTTGTTGAATCGCTACGCGGTCTCTTCCCCCGAAATTTACAGGATATATTTGTGGTTTTTCTCCTTCGACCCAGGGTATGATCTTAGAAATTAGAAAAATAATCTTTTACTTCCTAAACCTCGAACAGAGTGCTTAAAACGTAGATTTGATATAACTGGAACTATGCTTTGGAGTATCCTCCCACCGGATATAAGAAAGGCGGACTCTCTCCATTTTTAAACACAAAGTTAGCAAAAGTATTTTATGTATACCTATGTAATTGAAGAGTTTTCCGCGCCTAGATAATTAACAATTATTCCAAGAGCGCGCGTTGGATATGAGATGGTAAATAGCCAACGAGGCGCGTAGCACCTCGTTGGCTATAATCATCTCATATCCAACAAGCGCGAATGGAATAATTGTTTTATCAAATTTCATGAGATTTCCAAATCCTTCGATACTTGAAAATGACAACAAAATCTTATTCTGACATTTTTCAGCCTGGCAACACTTTACACAGTTAGTTTCCATATATGGTTATTCGGTATATGAGCTGATAATCGAGATTGAGTGAACCAATCAGAACGCTAGAAACACAATATTCGTGGTTGAAAATTTGATAAACTTGAGTATATATTGCATACAATATGTATGTAATTGAAAGTGAATGTTATGGCAGTCCGTGGATTGTTTTTTCTAAACTCTGTCTTATGATGACCTGTGCAGGAAGAAACTTCATCTTTTCTCTGTGTTTTATGACCCAACCAAGCAAGAGGAAGCCCAAGTGAGGTGAGTCAGTGTTCATGAGCAAAAGTATGCGATTTCAGTGAACGTCAGTTTATAGTTACATAATTTATCCTTATTCCTGTAGCTCCTAGCTCCTTGTTTGCATTTTCCCTCGTTCTAAATATAATAATAATAGAAACATATTAAATATAAATATGATAATAATATAAATATATTAAAAAAATTCTAAGTGCATTCAAAGACACTAAGAGTAATTTACAATGAAAAACATAACCAGAATCGTAAAATATAAGTAAGTGTTCAGGCGTACTCTAGTTTTTTACAGGCTCATGTAAAGTAATGTTACTATATTTAAACGAGGAAACAATCAGAACTTAATTATAAAAATCCATTTATACTTAAAATCATGCAATCTATAGTATATAAGGTAAAATATTAAAAATATATTATAATAATGATATTATAATAATTATTTAAAATGCCTGCTTTCCATGAAAGCCATGTGTTAAGAACCAAAGCAGTCCCTACGGCCATATTTCAAGCTCCTCAGAGATTCTGCTTGACGAAGTTTTAAAAGCAGGATGTTCCAAGCCACCGTATCTCTGTATTGGAAACTATATTTTTAGATAGTTTGTGCTGGCTTTGAGAATACCGAGTTTGTTAACTCGTGATGTCTCTCAATGTATGATCGGCATTGCTATTACGGTTTACAAATTTAGCTTTGAAATATTTCTTAACCATTACGAAAGCAGATCTTCTGAATATCGAAAGTATCTTGCAGAAGACCTTCATTTGAAAACCTGAGACCGATGGGTTAAGTGCTGTTCGATCCTGTGGATAATTAACAAAGAATTTATGGCTCGTCATCGGTTTTCCCAGCTGGTTTTTAATATTTGGAACCGCAATATTATCTTAGAAACTAAAAAACTCAAAAGTCTCATCACTATTTTCTCATGGCAAACTTTCTCAAGTTTGAGGCTCCGTCCACACGAATCTGAATCATTTTTAACTGCATTTATTAAATTTTCAACCTCGAATATTGCGTTTCTACTGTTCTGATTGGTTCACTCAATCTCGGTTATCAGCTTATATTTCGAGTGACCATATATGGAAACTAATTATTGTGTAAAGTGTTGCCAAGCTGTCATTTTTAAGTATCGAAGGGTTTTGAAACCTTATGAAATTTAATAAAACAATTATTCCATTTGTTGGATATGAAATGATTATAGCCAACGCGGGTTCTTGGAATAATTGTTAAGTATTTTTATACGAATCCGCCTTTTGTCCATACAAAACCAGTAATCTGCGCATCTTATTGAAACCGCTCTCTAGAACGGATTTTTTTTGTTCCTGCGAGTGCACGGATTTCGGACACCCGAAACTGGATTTTTTCCAGTACACGTGACGTCATGAAGTCGTGTCCAGGCTGTTAAATCAGATCTCAACCTCGGATTGTGTATGTGCATTAGCTTTTATTAAACAAATTCAATTTTTGGCGATGGGTAAATCCGAACTGGAAACAATTGATGGATTCGTGTGACTGCAAACCTACCAGGATTCTGATTTGTGTTGACGGTGTCTCAAACATGAGTCTGGTTTTTGTTTCTTAATTCTCTACCTAAAGTTGTTTGCTAATGAAACAGATTGCAATCAATGACTCAAGCAACGATTCGTCTGTCGGGTAACCAGTGATAAATAGTTCATTTGTGTGAAAGGTTTAATCTTTCAAAAATAAATTGCGAACGAATGCGCGTTTGAGTACATTTCGTGGGCTCAGTTGTTTGATTCTCTCTTTGCTGGGTCAAAAAAAAATACTTTAATGAAATTATGCTTCCATTATAATATTAGTTTAAATGTTTTCTCCAACTCCGACGAAGGACTCCAGTCCGAAACTTCAGTACAAAGAATCATTTTCACTACGGTGTACAATTTATCTTTTTTTAAAAAACTGTTTGATATTATGTTCAATAATGAAAAATAGCTTAAAACAATCGAAGATCAAATTTTAATCACGTTAATTTTCAGTAAACATTATAAACAAACAACAGAATTCAAACTTTGTGGTGACTTCACTTATTCAACCGTTTTGCTTGTTGAAGGCAGAAAAATCAAAGTTAAATCATGCTATTCTTGTGTTCATAAAACTGTAAACTCGTCTAGATCTGTTATACTCTTATGCTAGTGCGTATTGCTTGCAGCCGTAGATGTGGTACGTATTAGAACCGCGTTACCAGCCATTCTTCAAAAGATATGCTCTTTCTGGATGTACCTGAGGCATAGTAACACAGATTACGTAAATGAAGTTTTAACCAATGAAAAACACTAAAGTAAAGCTCACCCAGACCCTTAACCAATCAAGAAGCACTTCCTCGGGTACGTACAGAAAGGTCCAAGATTTCACATGGTAAAAGAATGTTTGTTTAAAACCTTTAGGGGCGGAAAAACCAAAGTAAAGACGAAAGGAAAAGGCGCCCAGAACATCGAAATGTCTGAAGGGGTCGGAAACCCAGTCTACGACTCCTTTGACGATGGCCGTCCTCTTGAAGATGTAAGCAATAAACTCGTAAACTTTACCTATTTTGCTCCAAGATAACATTTTCTCTCGTTTGGCTATAAGTGTAACACCATAGTGTAAATATTCTCACTTTGATAGTCTTCTCCTACAAATAGGCAAACGAGATTGATGTAATGAGAATTTTGAACGATATCACCTGATAAAAACCGGCGGTGAAATTAACGAAACTCTGAATCCCTGCTGAAGCTACTGATAAACATCAGTATTCATTTCTCGTGAGATTACTGAAGATTTTATTACTGAAGGGATTGTCAATTCTCATCGGATCTAACGCGTACAGGACCCGTACTATATATTTACAGTCATTTCTTCATAACTTTGTTTCACTTCTTCCATTTTTCTGCCTTATTTTAGTTGTCTTTATTTTCTTTGTTGTTTTTTTTTATTTTCTTTTGTCTCTCCAGATCTTTTTTAGTAATGCTTGTATGTCTTGCTTTGTTTTTGTTACTTATGTCTTCGTATCCTTTTACTAATTTTGCTGTTTACGTTTTTACAATTATTTAATTTGTATTAAATGCCATGTTAATGTATATGTACTTTGTTAGGTTTTGTCACTTATGTCGCTGAAACAACCCAACATGATGCCACACACGGTTGCTTGAGCAACCAACCACTAACAAAATGTCACCAAAATCCAGAATTATCTTAAACATTCAGAGGGAAGTCCTAAAAATTGCATTGAGCATTATTTTGAAATTCAAGATAGTGCTTCCATGGAAATAGTCCTTAAAATACTGTTAATCAGTAGTGCCTCCAACCTCTCCTCTACAACCCGGGATCGATTCCTAGACTCCGCATGTGGGCTGAGATTTGTCGATCTCGATCTACTTTGAGGGTTGTTCTCCCGGTACTCCGGGTTTTTTCCTTCTGCGAATTCGACATTCACGCCAAGATCTGAGCCGTCCAGTGATTAAACAGTAGCCTTTGGCTAGGAAGAATGGGCAACCACTTCCTTTGCAACTGACGTTAAGGAAAGCATTTATCATTATTTGTTATCAAAGAAGCTCTTAACATTATATGGCAAAAGCCAACACTAGATCATCAAGTGAGGGTAAACAAACCTTTACGAACTCAATGAAAAATTAAGTTTTAAAAAAATCAAAGTTTGAGCTTTTGAAAGTGTAAAGTAATTCCATATTTAGCGAGTAAAAGGTTCGATTACGTTTTAGTCATTGTTATACTGAAAAAATAACGATGAAAAAGCAAAATTCAACAGTGGCAACGTGACAATTCATGCGTAAAAGAACAATTCATGCCTCCATTGTTGTCATTAAAAATTCTGCATTTTGATTGGCTTATTAGCTTGTGACAATTCATACGTACACGGACAATTCATGTCTCCATCGTTAGCATTGAAGCTTTTGCATTTTGATTGGCTTATTAGCTTGTGACAATTCATACGTGCACGGGCAATTTATGTCTCCATCGTTATCATTGAAACTTCTGCATTTTGATTGGCTTATTAGCTTGTGACAATTCATGCCTGCACGGACAATTTATGTCTCCATCGTTATCAAAGAAAATTCTGCATTTTGATTGGCTTATTAGCTTGTGACAATTCATGCCTGCACGGACAATTCATGTCTCCATCGTTATCAAAGAAACTTCTGCATTTTCATTGGCTTATTTGCTTTTAGACATTTTGCACAGAATTACACAGAAGTAATTCCACTGCTTTTGACCAATCAGAGTCGAGTAATTTTCTCATATATATCATTATCATTGATTGTAATTTATTTAATTTTCTTATACCTAGTTCACATATATAAAATTAAGCTAACGGCTGACGAGGGGAGGAGTTGTTCTCACGAAACCAGTCTGTTGTAAAATTCAGATCTGTTGTCATTACTTTGGATATAATTTAGTTTTTAGCTAGCATTCGGAATAAGGTATGACACAAAAGGCATAACAGCTCTTGTTATGAAGGCATAATAGTGAAAGTTGTGAAATTGTTTAAATTTTGGCCCACGTTTGTTCTTTGTAAACTAATGACATGCTAACGTCATTTGTGTTGTGTTAGTTTCAGATGAGCGATGTGGATACCAACATGTTTGTATCTGATGACGCGTTTGGCATGCCGGTGAGTTAGTTTATGAAGTTTTAGCACTTGCACACAGGAAGAAGCTCACACATTCTGATTTAGTCAACTCTCTTCTTGTGTTTCGCCTCACAGAGCCTTCGTTCCTGTTATGTTTGACACACAATAAAAATTCTGATTGAGCTAGAACTCTGCTAGTGCGCCTAAAACCAATTTTTTTGGCTAAAATAATGACGATTTTCTATGCCCCTTTGAACTCTAGTTTGAAATGGTTCGCAACCTACCCATAAAGGAGTCTGGGTCGAGTTTTGATTTGACCTCAAATCTAGAATGAATTATTTTGTTCCAATTTTCCGTCTTAAGTCTTCAAAGTTACATGTGTTTCAACATATTTTGCCGTACAACGTACTTGGTCGGCATATTTGTAAACTATATTTAAAGCTTTTCCTTCGAAAATTAAGAAAAAGCGAAATTGAGTTTTTAATTTAACATCAAATCCAGAATCGAATAGTCAATATATTCTCAGTTACGAAAGTTTGATTTTCTGAGAGTTGTAGTTATTGTGTACTGTTTAAAGCATGCTTCTTCAATAGGTGATCTGTTTTGTATCCGAGACCCAAAATTTAATATTTAAATGCATGCGGGAATTTTTATTCGTAAACACTAGAAACATTAAGAACTTAAATAACCCTTTTTTATTTCTCAACACTGAAAGAGCAGTACTAAGCCGTTTTCTGTCAGAGGTGTTTTTTACCATTGCCTAAGCTCGTAAAAAATCAAAAACATTCTATGGTAAGACCTATTTCTTAAATCGCTTTAGTGCTGAGGTTAAAAAGAAATCTAAAATGTTCTAGGAAGGCTTCATCTCCTCTTTCAAGGTTCAAAGTTTGTATCAGCTTACAAGTATTGATTAAACAGCAAATGAACAATACGGTAATCAAAATGGAAGCCGACATTCTGCAGAGAACTGAACACGTGTATACTTGACAGAGAACCTTATGTATTAAAAGTATTTACCCGAGTCGTGGGTTAAATTGTTATCCTTTTGTGCGCGTGTTTTACGTGAGCCGGAAACTCAAGGTCACGTTTTTTACTCTAAACTTTGATTCGTCGTCGAATAAGAACCTTTTGACGATCTCCAGACATTCTCTTGTTTACGCGTGACATTCTGATCCACCGCAATCGCTCTTGAGCTAAAACTCCACGAGCTAATTAACAATTAGACCTCGAGAACGAATGGACTACGAGTCAATAGCCTGTGAAGCCGTAGGCCGAATGGACTATTCAAACTCGTAGTCCATGAGGCCGAGAGGTCTAATTGTTTTAGTATCACCCAACTA
>JAOBAY020122695.1:0-16262 GCA_025331085.2 Zoanthus sociatus | reverse complement strand
ATAATGTCATGAAAATCTATAAAGCAATTACAAGTCGATAAACACACGTGGTGGTGTAAAATAAATTTGTTCTCATCACTCGAATGTAAATAACACGTCTAAATTCTAAGCAATGATTTTTTACTAATTTTCAGAATGTTTTCATGTAGACATATATTTTTACTGTAACTACTTCAGTACAAATAAACAAAATAATAATATCTCATAAAATTTTATAAAGTGAATACTTTTAAATGGATGACGCATGGCATCTCCTTCTAACAATATTTGACCGACTGTGTGAGGCGTCCAATGTGAAACACAACACGAGTTTGCACATATAAACAGAGCTGAAAGACTCATAAAAGCACATTGTTTTGTCGAACGACGATCACAAAAATTGTCGAATGACGATCACTTCACCACCAATTAAATCAGCATTAAACATCGTAAATTTTTTCAATCTACCTTGTTTTTGTCGCAAAAACTGATAAACCTCTCCAGCAACTATAAACTAAACAACTTTATCAGCGACGTTTAGGAAAGCACGCAGTCAGTCACTTGGTCTGTCAAACTGTGTCCTACGTATGTGGCTATAAGTTCGCTACCGCTGTCTGATGTACTACTGGCTCAAAAAATTATCTATAACTTGCCAGCCAGCCAGACAGCTAGCCAGCCAGTCCAAAAATCGAGTTTGGAACTGGTTGTATACTTGTGCCTAAATCTACTCATCCAAATTGATCACAGGAAGCCCGTCAAGATTAGTGGTGCTGTTCACTCACTTCGCTCGCTCGCAGCAAAAAAAAAAAACATTTTTTGTCACTGGTGCAATTGTTTTGGTTTCTGACACCACAGTTTTTAAATGTAACTCACATTCTTTTTTCCTTGACTTCTTTGCCTTAGTGCTTCAAGGGCTTGTTGCTTGACTTCCTCATGCTTCCTTTTTCCTACATGTCCTGTTGTAGCAGCAAAAGTTTTGTTGAATGGGTAGACATGGCACATTCGTCTCCTGTTCCCTTTACCAGGCCCAAGGTCAAGGTGTTCGCCAGTCTCCTTGCAATGTCCACAGCCAGAATAACCATTATACTGCTTGATAGCCTGCCACATGGAACGTGCGGGTGCATCAACTGTCATGTCTAGAACAACTGCTCTAATAATTACAGAGTCTCTCACGGACACACCTGCAGTGACAAAACAATGTTTGCAAAATAATTACTAGGTAGAACATTTTTAACTAAGAAGTATTAAGGTGGAATTATATTCTTTTTTAGTATTTTTCCAAACATAATTATAGACTAAAATAAAAATATTTTCATTACCATCGTAGTAACCAGGGAGCTTGAGGGGAATACCTTATGAAAGAGATGGACAGGTACATTAACTGGCTTAAAAAATTGTTTTTGACAAATTGCGATATTACAAACTGATTTTAAACATGTTACCTTTGTGATAAAGTTCACGTAAGGAGAGGGAAAATGGTCGAAGGAATGTCGGAAAATGTGGTTTCCCTTTCCCAAACCATAAACCAGCAAATATGCGATTACTTCGTCTGAATCTGAAACAAAAATAAATATTTTTAAGTAGAAGGTAGGCACACATGATCATTTTGACAGTGCCAGGTTCGAGGGGACAAAGTGTGTTGGTATTCCTTTTCCCTAAAATCAGTAAATTAAACCAATTAACATTGTAATGAAAAATATAGAGGAATTCTCACCAAATTTAATTACCTGGAAAAACTGGAATTATGATTGCAAAATTAAACTGAGAATGTGCCAAAAAATGTAATATAATATGTTATTTAGGGAGAGAGACATTGTTCTTCTTTGCTGATGAAATGGGTACATTTGGTCATTTTTAACTTAAGATCAAAATAATCTTTAGTGTTTTGCAAGATTTTAAAAAGGCAATGCAACTTTGGGCGTAAATGTTAAAGGCAAGTACTGTTGTTTTTGAGTAACTGGAACTTGCCATCACTTGCACTGAAAGTAGACGATACAAATATAAAGGCTTTGAAAGCCAATGAGAAGCCACAGATGAGGATGTGTTCAATAAATGTATGTACTTAAGTGTTTATTCTAAAAACACTCATCTATTCACAAATATGTAACTGGGACATCCGTGTACTATTGGATGCCAAATAAACTCCTCCCCCCCTTCCATATTAAAAGTTGATTTTTTTTCCTGATGCCTCAGACCTAATTAATACTCTGCCCTGTTTATTAAGGTTTTGGATTTCCTAATCTTATTTTTTTGTGTTTAATTTTGTTAATTTTTTTATGTTACTGAAAGAGATATGAGTTTCCTGAGACCTACTGTAGAATAGTTGTGTTGTGATCATGCCTATGATCGTACAGTATACAGTGAACAATTTTCCACCTACCCAGTTATTAATACCACCCCCCCCCCACTAATTAGCTTTTCAAAAATTTTTCGATCCCTCCCCGATTTATTTGGCACCTTAGAGTTATAGCTAAATATCCTTACATGCTCACAACAAAACAAAACTTTGCATGTGTATGGAACAATACCTTTGTGCAGGAGGGATCTCATTGATAACAAGGTAAACTGGCCAAACACCACAACCATTTGATCTAATCAATGCAACACCGTCTGTGTTACCCAAGAAGGATATGTTATGGGGATCGGCCAAGAATCCACCAGGACATGAATGCTGCTTATACAATTCGCCATCATAGACATCCTCAATTGCATCTGCATCAATTTTGCTGCGTCGAAAACGATACTGAAGTTTGTCAATCATGTCTTCTCCTGTTGGTAATAGGATAAGAAAAACCAGGGGACTTTTCAGTGAAATTTGATGCAAGAGGCTCTACCATGGACTTCAACCTTAACCTTTAATATAATTTTATTTAACAATTTTGGACAAAAAAAGGTACTCCTCTAAAATAAAAGCTAATTTCCATTTAAAAGTTATAGCTCTAACTCATGCCTATGTATAAACAACAGGAGCTCTGAATATTACATTTTATCAAAATAGCAGAAAAAATCACCATTGATACATGAATCTATTTGGCTTGACAGTGTTCCTAAGTTAGCAAATTAAATTTACTCTGTACACTTACCTGACAATATCGTCTTGAGCTGTTCCATAATTGGTACTTCGATAAAATAACTGGAACAGCTAACAATGGTTCCACACACTGGACATTTAGCTGCACTTGCTGGCTGGGATATTCCAATGTAAGCTTTGCAGATAGTATTTGGGCAATAAAAGTGCTTTATAACTGGATGCTTCAGATCCTGGAAAAATAGCTGAAATTCCTTTAGTTCAGTGATACATTTATTAGGCTTTGGGCAGTGAAAATGAATGAGCTCTAACAAATCTTCTAGTGCAGTTCCAGAAAGCTTGTGCCGTACAGCAAAGGCCATGAGTAACAAGCAACTTTCTGCAACAGTAACTGGTGCATCCTGATAAAGAGGCAGTCCATCGACAACTGGTTTCTCCTTGCATTCACTAGACGGTTCTTTGAAGAATGTCATGTCTGGAACCAAATTGTCAAACAGAGGACCTTCATGAAGTTGTGAAAGTCCCTGCAGCTCTTCGTCGTTTTCCTCCTTCTCATCGCAATCGATATCAAAACCATCATCGTTCATAATGTTTTGCCATATGTCAGGCGATAAACTTTCTTCGTTTAAGTTAGAAATGTGACTGTGAGGAGGTACCACAACGGTTTCTGCCTTTTCTTTTTCATCCTTTCCTGTTTCAAAATATACAGTATCGCATGATTTCTTCGCTAAACGACAATAGATTATTTTTTCTATATATCTGATGCTTCAAAAGCGCAAAAAAAATGTACGCACCTTTGGCTTTGCAGCTGACCGACATGTTTTGAGTATGATCTTCTGTAGGCGTGTGTACAATAAATTTTCCTGAGGGTGTCTCATTAATATCTGTTTGTGCAGATTGGGATTCTTCGTTGCAACTAAAGTGGTCGTCGTTTTTATCATCAGTTAGGCAATCGTCTACGAGTTTTTGCTTTTTAAAAGGAGAGGTATCGTTTCGCAGACCTCGGCTAATCGATGAAATATCTCCTACATTTGGGTAATCGCCATTCCCGTCCCCTGTCGTGGGGCTTCCATACTCGAGTTTACGTCGCCACCTCGTTGTTTTTGGTACTTTTACTTCAGAATCGTACAGCCAACGTCTAGTCCACCTAGAGCTTGCCATTTTGTCGTTTTACAAGACTTTCGATTACATATTACGGACAACACTTTGCGGCAAACGCTCTTCAACGTTCGTATGCAATTAATGAGGCCTGGCTGCTAAGTTCTTGACGCGCATGCGTGGGGAGGGTCGGCGAACTGAAAGGAAGCTAAAAGAGCGGGAAATTTCAGAGAGAATTTATTTGACACAGCGCGCGTCTCTTCGGGTGAAACGAGCTAAGCAAACGAACGTTGAACGAGTGGTGTTGACAAGACTTTTTACTCTTTATGCCCTCATCAATTACTCCTTATATCCCGTTAAGGTAAGTGTAATCTAAGCTTAAGTGATTTTAAGTCCTTACTGGTCTTGTCGATTTCTCACTTAAAGTTAAGAGATGGATCTGATCGCAAGAGATGCATGCATTAGATGTGCAGGACGATTTGTGGCCAGAAATCTCTGGTTTCGTTTTTGAATTGGCATAGGGGCAACTTAGCCAAAGTGTTCCTGATTTTTTCTGAATTAATTACTTACTTTTAGATGTATGCACTGATTGTTTGGAAGACGAAGAACGGAATAGCCATAGGAAGAGAAGAGCTTGAAGCCATATCAACTTCAAAACTAACAGTTATGAACGGAGGAAAGATGGATTCGGGGGCAACTGTTAATATGTTGCACAAAAAGCATATCTGGGGTGGCACAATTCAATCACTTCATGGTAAGTTAACGGTTTAAGGCTTAGGAAGTTTTTAGCCAAGTTTAACTGCATGCACACTTACGTTGCCAATAAGTTTTAGATTAGTTTTTTAATTTGCCATCTTCGTCCAAGCTTAAAAGTCACATTTTCGGCGTGTGATGCGACTAAGGCCCGGTTCAAACGTCGAACATTACATACTGGCGGAACCTAATAATTAGGTTCAGCGCATGTAAAGTTCGACTTTTGAATCTATTAGGATCGACATTTTGTATTAGGGTCGACATTGCTGTTCTATTCGACCGAGTTTGTCGAATAGAACGGCAAAAGATCGACTTTGATTCATATGCGTCGATCATCACATGTGCCGAACTTAATACATATATACATTATGCATATATCAAATTAGTAATTTTTTTACCACAATCCCAATTTTTCCGTTCGGCCTTTTGGTTGGACTGCATTAGGTTCGACGTCTGAATAACTGTCGAACTTAATTATTTGGGTCTACCCAAATTAGGTTTTAGATTCAACACATGTAAAGTTCGACATATGAACCGGGCCTAACACAACATGATAGTGAACATGATCTTCGTGTAAACAGGACGCTTTTATGTATAAAGTAACATGGCAAAATAAAGACTTAAATTGGCCTAGTGTCTCAATACTCACAGAATATGTTAAATCCAGTGGACAGAAAACTCTCTGACCTTGTTGTTAGCATTTTATATTAAAACGAGTGCCAGCGCAAAACGGCGCGAAAACTTTGAGTGTGTGTTGAAATTGGCACTTTGCTGGCCTTGATTCCATAGCTGACAAAAAAGACGCAGACGATCAACTTGAAAGAGAGCTTAGTGGTAATACCAGTGTCACCCCAGAAAAGCCGGTGGAAGAAACTCAGAATAAAACTATGAATTCACAAAGAAAGAGAAAAAGGAAGAGTTACGGGACAGATTTTGAAGAAGATGATAGTGACAACGAAGTAAATGATGCAGGTAAGTCTATTTTGTCTATTTTTGATTCTTACTAGTAAATGCAGGAAACCGAAAAAATTGCTTCTATCTTAGTAAAACCTCTCATAAGCAATCAAGATTTCGTGGATCGCTTAAAAGAAGCAAGTGCATGGAAAAGAGTTTCCTCATAGAGGAGGACCAAACATTTACATTTCTTTGTAAGAGAATTCATAATGCTGTATGCAGTTCCAAAGTTACGATGTAAGTGGTTTCATGGGGAAATAAAACCGCAGAGCTCGGTTTTCAGCAAAATTTATTTGTTACATTAGTTCCAAACAATAATGAACCAAACAGCCTTAACCTTAGCTTCGACTACTGAAGACCACGCGCACTGTCTCTTTCCACTTCCTGGAGCAAAATGGCAGCATCGTGGGTGGTTTCAACTCAAAATCAAAACATATATGCGCAGTAGAAATTGTATTGAAGATTTTTCACACAGGAAAAATTATAAAATCCACTTGTCACAATGTTTATCTATTGAATTTGTAATTTTCTATACCAAAAAAAAATTAAAAATTTCAAAATAACTCGACAATATATTCAGTGAAAATACAGATTTATAAAATGCTTACATGTTTCTGCCATTTTGCAACGGAGGCTAAACTAAAATTAAATAAGCAAAATTGTTCAAAAATAAAAACTGAACACGTAGAAAGTGTGAGCTAAAATGACCGTTTGTATTCTAATTCAATAATTTTCATTCAAAGAATAAAAAGTATAACAAATTTGGTTTTATTCACGCAAAACACTTCACGCAAATATTACCGATGTCGCCATGTTCATTTCAAAACCATTTGGCAATGTTGAACAAATAAAAAATTATAGTTCATATTTTTGGGTTTACAAACTTGTTTTTGTAGAAAACATAAAACAGAAGCTTAGTATTAAATAACTTTATTTTTAATTCCGATTCAAAGTTCAGCGATAAATGTGTTCGCTATATTAATTTTGCATGTCCGCGACAATTAGACCACGCGTGGAGTTTCGAAAGTCGATAAGTTTTTGCAAGTTCTTATTGCTAAGTTTTAAAATACAAATGCTAAATTATGCCTTTGTGACAAAACGTTAACAAATTTAATAATAGTCCTTCATTACTTTCTCTAAAAACAGCAACAACATTAGTCACTAATAAAAAGAAAAGTACAGTTTCTGTAACAACCCCGGTTTTCAGAAGTGTTATTCTTGAATCATTCTTGCTTTAAAAACGGCTTGTTTGCTTCTTTTATCTTGAACAACATTTTCTATTTTTTCCAAAGATGGAGGAAACCTTCATAAATAAATACATTGCAATAATTATCTGAAGTTTCACCATGCAATTCTGAGATCAACTGACCAAAATGCAAAACAATCTTGACACTTTCAAGAAGTTGTCACTTACGACACTCGTGGTTTAAGTTTGGCGTTTCTTTTCCTCGTTAGATTTGTTGTCGACTCCGGCTAAATTTCCTTGTCCATTCTGAGAAAAAAAACTTTTCAATTGATTTTCATCGAAAATTAGTCAATATCTACAGTCTTTTATCCTTAAAGTGCTACCACGATGAAAATTTCATGTTTTTTTTTTCTCGACTTTTTTTTAAGTGGAAATTTCTCCAACCAGACAAAGCAATTCCTTAAAAATCCGCTTTAAAATCATAAGAAATCTTATTCTGATTCACTCTTGTGACCTTGGCTAAAAAGAGTCCTGTAGCTTTTATAATATTGTTGATCGTACAGAAATCTAAATCTCCAAAACACCTAAAAACTATCTCCACGTGCTCTCCTTGCTGGGGGTATGACAAAACACTAAACTAGGGTCCAGGCCCTAAAGTTCACTACACTACAGCTTTTACCGGCTTTTGTTCTCAGGTTAATTAATAAACGCCACTTCCAGAACCCAGTGGTTTTAAGCATACATCATTAAACCAGGATGTAGGGTTACCTGACTCATGACCTCCGCCACACGATCAATTTCTTTGCAGCAGATGCACTCGTCTGCTTTAATAACAGCCAAAAGCGAACAGTGGGAACATTTGCACCTATAAACACCCACTATTATTCAATGAGCTAGCTTTACGAAAAATTCGCTGAGTCGACACGGCATCTTCGAAAAAGTACAACACTGGTCATACAAGTCAGATGTCCACAAAACAAGTCTTAAGGAAAAAACACAATAACTAGCACTAGGGCCCACTATCTTCTAGAACGTCTTCAGAAAGAAAAGAACTTACATCTGAGTTGTCTTCGGAGAAAACAGAAGGGGAAGTTGAGCATGAAGACATACTTCTTTCAGTCTTTCCTTTTGGGTACACATTGCGTGGTTAAGTCAATGACATCACAGAAAAAACCACTGCAGTGATTTTCGTGGGCTTTCCGGTTTGTTGTTCGAGCAATGGCGGACGGATTTGTTACGATTTTAAAGAGCTTTTTTACGGAATTGCTTTGTCTGGTTGGAGAAATTTCCACTTATTCCTATTATTTAGGTCCTAATTATGGAATTGACAAAAGAAAAGTCGAAAAAAAAAACACGAAATTTTCATTGCAGTAGCACTTCAAGACGAAATTAATAACGAGGAAATGATAGGAAATGGTTGTAATGAAAATAGTAACTGAAAAAAAGAAACGCTTTTAATTTTTTGTTGTATTATTACAAGGCTCTTTAAGCCTGAGAACTGGGTTTATAACGGTACTATGCAGTTCTCATTACTTGTAAACGCCACCAGACAAAAACTGCATCAGGATATGTACATTTATATACATGGTACTGTATACAAAACAGACAAGATGTTTACAATAAAAGATCAAAATTGAACCAACTAAACCAGGAATTTTTCAGTATAACGACGGAGCCTCACAAATCGTTCTTGTGAATAAAAGAGAGATTGTTTAATTTGAAGAAATCCTTTTCAAGTGAGTCTTTTTTATAAATTTAGGAGGTTCTTGTGCAAAATGACAACAAAATTTGAAAAAAAAAAGCTTAAAATACCAGGTACATATAAAAGAAAAAGTAAAATTACCCAGTGATGCTTTGCGTGCCCTAATCCTAGGGTTAATTTTACAGTTGTTTACTTTATAGGTGTAAAAACAAAGTAATATTGCTTATGATATAAAAAGTGAAACCTTACATGATTGATCTACGGCTAGTATTTTTAAACAGAATATTACTTTTTTAGCCAGATCAAAACTATTCATTACGGCAAGAAAACGTAATTTTACAGTTAAAAAATTGGATAAAGCAGCAACAAATTCGGCTGAAAAAAATAAGGAAGAACCGAGAGATGAGGAGAGTCTCGACGGTAGTCGAAAAAGAAGACCGGGATAAAGGAAATGGAATGAGAAAAAAAAACTGAGAGAGTAGCTGTTTGCAAAGAAAAAGGACATGGTAAGAAGGCAAAATTCGTGCCTGATAAGGAAAAGGAGAAAGAAGCAGAGGAGGGAAGTTATAAACAAATCAATAGTGTTCATCATTAGTGACGATATAACTGTCATCATGCAAAATCTGGTCAAAATTAAGCAATAAATTTTACTGTTTTTGGGTGTTTAGGTTACATCTAGGGTTGACTATTCTAGTTCTTTAACTTAAAGAAACCAAACATAGTGCAAAAGGGGCATAATTTTGCAATATCTTGCTGTGTGCAAAGTTTGATTGAGATCAAATACCATTTTGAAAAAATTCGTAAAAAATCGAAAATTGCTCCGATTTTGCTCAAATTTGGAATACTTTTGCAGTCTTAACAAATGAGCACCCTCAACCTTGATAATTTTGCTTTTCCCTGTTTTTTTCGTTGCTAGACAACACGCATTATGACGTCACAAAATTTTGATTACTATCGTCATGTATGTTGGACGTTTTTTGATTCACGACTTATGATCAAAATCGGCGATTTAAGTTTTCAATCAACTGTTGCTAAGCAACCGTGAATGTGACGTCAAAAATTTGTAACCAATCAACTAGGCGCACGTAATATTATCATCCTAGGAAGTTTCATGTGGAATGATGCAATAATTAAGTCGTTATTTATAGAGTCCATAAAAAGAGTCAATAATCAACTTCACACTTTTAGTAAGTTTCATGTTGGGGTTTTACGAGTTCTACAGCTTGTTTGACAAAATATTCCCTCAACCTACCCTATTAACGTTTTTTCTTTGAAACTTTCAATAATAAACAATCCTTCATAACTTTGGAACTATTTTCGCTGCAGGTACCAAATCTGGCAGGCAAATGCTCGAGTATTTCACGTGACTGCTAGCTGTAGAAACAGATTTAAAAGCATAACTTCATTTTTGCTTATCTTTAAGTAGGATTTTTTCACCTAAAACGTAATAACTCCGAATTTATTTACGCTATGATCATCAAACTTGGCAGGCAAATGCCCATAACTAATGCACATCATCTCTAAAAATTTCACGCCACTGGTTGCTACAGAAACAAAATTAAGAGTGCAAGAGTTATTAATTTCGTCTCTTGAAGTTTGTCTTTTCGAAATCAAAAGCTGGAAACCTGCAAAAAAAACATAAAACTTGTAAAGGATAACAAAAAAATAAATCAAACATAAAGATTGTTTTGGTGTCTCATTAAATTATTTTCTTAAAACTAAAGTTCACCGGAGAGCTCTAGACAGTTTGCCAGATAGTCTAGTTTCCAAACCTAATTTTAACCAATAGCGTCAATTCTTGGTCTTAAAAACATTACAACAATCTTGTTTTCGTCCTTTTTGACTTCGCTCTTCGTAGTGTGAAGAGCTGTCTTGAAAATGACAACATTAAGTAAATCAGGCCTGAAAAAAGTGTTAAGAAATTGCGAGGTAAATTTAAAAGCAGCAGTTCTCCTCAAGGACAAACAGTAGAAGGAGGACATAAACTTGACAAGATGGTCTATAAAACAAAATTGGACAATGGCACATAAAAAGAGCTTCTTCCAACGTTTGATGACATAACAGAGGATGAAGTTGCCAAGGTTTTCGCTCTCTCCACTCCACAGTCACTGCATTGCTTGAGGCAACAAATACCTGGGCACTTAACATTGACTGTGGTAGTGTGAATGCCGTAGTTTTTCTACATCTCAAAAAGGTGTTTGACACGGTTGACCATAGGATTCTGTTATCAAAGTTAAATGCATATGATATTGGGGGTGCTGCGGGTAGGTGGTTTGAGTCATATTTAAGTAATTGCAACCAAAAATGTAGTGTCAGTGGCAATCTTTCCAGCCAGCGCTCACTGCTTTATGATATTCAGCAAGGTACTATTTTGGGGCCACTTTTGTTTTTTGATGATATGGTGCAGCGATTTGGAATGACCTACCAGTCGGATTTTGACAGGCAAGCTCCTTACAAGAGTTCAAGAATGGCTGTGCCAATGTCCTTCAGTGATGGTATAGTGAATTCTCATTTTAACAGTACTGCACGTATCTCATGGGAAACAGGTTTTTATTTTTTTTCTTCTTTTAACTGTTTTATATATCAATAGTAATTATATCAATTCATACGTTTTTAGTAGTTCTAGTTTTTATAGTGTATATTAAATTAGACAGTTATTATTATTAAATATTATTACCTGATGGAGATTCTCGTGGATAAATAAAGATTATGTCTATGTCTATGTCTAGGTTATTGTGCAAAGAGGTATGCAACCGCCAATGTAAAGAAAAAGAAAAAAGACAGCTTATTTTAAATGCCGGAAGAAAGTAGCTGATGTAAGGAGGTATCGAGTGCAGATGCACCTCATGGACTCATGGCAAAGGCCATTCTTTTAGTGCATTGTCAGGTGCAAAAGAAAATAATGGGCAAGCAAATGGTATGTTCTTTTTGCAAGCAACCAAAAGTAAGACTCGATTAGCATCTCAAGAAAGGAATGAGCAAGTGTCGAAGAGAAAGCTGAAGAAGAAAGGGCCCAGAGGAAATTTTATCATACTACCCATAAAAAAATTACATTCATTATTAATGCATAGAGCACACTGAAAACTTTGACATGTTGTTTCTCTTATTTTCATAATGTATGGGAAGAAATTAATGTAATCATTAGCCCTATTCCAATCTTTGGTTATTTTGTTTATGTTACAGTTTTGCTCCTATAATTATAATATTCTATTGTAATAACAAATGTATATTTACAACTTATGTTGGCAATGAACATAGTCTCAGAGTGTAACTGTACCATTTATATCATTCTGCATTATTTCAGATGGATGTTAAGGCAGTAACTCATACTCAATATCAGACGATTTTGTGAAAAGAGTGATGGTGAAAAACGAAAAATGAAGAAGAGGTCACTACTCAGAGAAATTTTGAAAGAAGGAAAATCAAAAAGGAAAAGCGATATGTCCTTACATGCCGCAACAAATAACTGTAAAAGAGGGTGGGCAGTCAGAAAGATTCATATGGACTGGCTACAATATAATAAAGAAGAGCAGCGATACATATCTGTGCGGCAAAGAAAAGGAAGTCGCTCAGGAACTGTGAACTACCACTGATTGCTAAATGTGATGAAGTCATTGAAATTGGAAGAAAATTGTTTTTTAAGGATGGGTAAAGGCATTTATGGTCCTTCCTGAAAGTGAAATGTTGTTTGGACTTGCCAATTTCAAACAAAAATCTATATCTAATGTTAATGAAGGAGGTGTACGTTTTACAGTTCAGGGGTATACTTATAGATTCAAGCTATCTAGGGTAACAACGTACTGTACCTGACATCACGAAGTAAGAACTCAGCAAATCTGTTTATTGCCCAGTCTGATTCACATAGTGAAAGTATTCTGAAACCAACATTTGGAGACTCCCCAGGATGTTCAAGCTCCCAACTGCTCCCAGAAAAAAGGAAAAGTGAACCTGAGCTTTTATCTGATTTAGAAAGTGAAGTGACACTCAAACCAGAATCTAGTACCCTAGCAAGAAATACTCAACAACGTTCAAATACAAACTCTAGGCAATGACCAAAACAGACAAGAAAAACAGGCTACTACAGAGGTTAAAGATGTAGAGGTTGCATCATGTTTTCAAAGGAAGACGGCTTTGAGGATTACGTTCGGTTGAACGTAAAGTGTGTTTGAATATAATTATTGTAAAAGATATTCTATGGAAATGTCATAAGTGGCAGACGTTCGGTTGAACGTAATAATCACATTCTTCCGTAATGTGTTGAGGTATTGTTCTATGCAATTGTTTTTTTTTTTATTTGAGGCAATCATTCGATTGTAATGCGTAAAGAGAGCCGATAGAATTCTTATGAATAGTTATCATCAACACCTTCACATTGCTGAGATAGCAGTGGTAAAAAAAAAAAAAAAAAAAAATTGATTTGCAAACATTTTCATTAACATAGAAATACTTTGACATTATAATTTTAAAGATTCGTTGTTTCTTCATGCCATTTTCCTAATAGGAACGAAACGCCTTGAGGCTTTTCTGCGCTCTCAGAGTTCTTTGTTATATTTTTTCAGATATGTTCAAGCGTGGTATTTGGGCCGAGGTCAGTTTTCTCAAGGATCCTGACCTGCAACGGTTAACAACAGATCTGTGACTGTAGTCCACAATTATTTCAGCATGGGCCATTGGTAGACTTGATGGATACAAGCGCGCCTTCAGGAGATGGAAGGAATTCACTTGACACCGAGAAGAACTATCTTTATTCCTGCAGAGCCTTTATACGTAGCAATATACTTGTAGTACTTAATAGAGACTAATAAGTCACACAATTCAGTAAATGCCTCATTTTACAGTATAATTTTATCATAGACCTATGAACTGGCAGGTTTGAAATCGGTAACTGATGTTAGTTACAGCAAGAGGGATGGGCTTGCAGAACATCTGTTGTTTAAGTGTTCCAACTTTGAAATTCCAGTTGACTTGGACATGAGTCAAAACCTTGGAGGAAAATCAGGAGCAAGGGAGGTGAACAGAAGGTATGTAATCGCATCATAGAGGATAGGGTGAAGTGGATTGGGGTGCTTACAACCGCCACGTGAAGAAAGTTAATTAGGGGTCTGTGGCTGTGGCTGAGAGACTAATGAGGGATGCTGCCAAGAGGGTGAGAAATATCATACACGAGGAACCAGATCAGATTGAAAAAGATGAGGATGGTAATATCATTGCTTGTGTTCCTGTAACTGTGGATGGTACATGGCAGAAGCAGGGGCATTCATCAAAATATGGAATTATATTCGTAATATCTGTTCACACTGGGGAAATTATTGATCATGCAGTGAAGACACTTGTTTTCCCAGAATGCACAGCCAATGATAAAATAGATAAAAATTCTACAACATACACTGCATGGTAACAAACCCATGGCTGCCAAGTAAACCATGCTGGCTCATCTGAGGTAATGGAGGCATAAGCTGCAACTGAAATTTTCTTGCGAAGCATTGAAACAGGGAATCTAAAATACACAAATTTTGTTGGGGATGGTGAGAGTAGTTGTTTTGGAATAGTACAGTCAGCTTTGAAAGAAAACTATGGTTACAAATACCTAGCAAAAATAGATGGGTCTCTGGGGCACATCCAATAGCGACTCGGTGCCACCCTCAGAAAGTACAAGGACAAGAAAGGGGTGAAACTTGTAGATGGTAAAGGTGTTGTTGAGAAAAACAGGTTAACTGATGCAATCTGTGACAGCATGCAGAATTTTTACGGGGAAGCTATTAGAAATAACCAAGGTGGCCTGAGGGGCATGGTAAATGATACATGGGCCATTCTTCACCACATGGTAGCTGACCCCAGTACCACATTAAAGGAACAACACCTGCTTTGCCACAAGCATGAGAATACATGGTGTAAGTACTGGCACAAAAAAAGAGAATATACTGAAACTAACAGACTGCTTGTAGTTTTTATGGAAGAGCTCCAACCAAATTTCACTAGATTTTTTGATGAGAAATTTCAGTGTTTCAAAGGTCTCACACAGAATCAAAATGAGAGCGCTAACAGGCAGCTATGGTCACGCTGGCCAAAGACAATTCATTGTAGGTGTTGTTAATACAGGTGCTGCTAGTAAGATCGAAATTTTAGAAGAATGTGGAGCAAGACTGCCTGGAAAGAATATGTTCAAAGCATTGAAGAAGAATGACAGGCCATGGCTCAAACTTGCTGCTCAAAAAACAAGCCTTAAATATCGAAGGCAAAGGAGAACAACCTGTTTATTACTGGGCCAAGTGGAAAGGGGTAAATCATGACTTGTTTCTAGAATTCTTCATTATTGCCACACAAAAAGAGTTTCTGCAATTTTTTGCTCTAGTGGAATCACTTGCACTGTTTACCCGACTTGTGTAGCAACTACAGTGCACTCTTTCTATGAACCTGGGACTGCTAATTGGCCAAGTGTTGGAGAGATCAATTTGTAATTCAATGAGCATCTACACAATGTTGATGTGGGATAAAGCAAGTATGTCGAAAACCAGGGTATTAGATTTTGTCAGCTGCTTCCACCATCAACTTTGCTCCAAAAAAACTATTATTTTCCCTTTGGTGGAAAGCAAGTAATCTTGGTAGGAGAATTTCTAAAGCTCCGACCAGTCCCAAACAGCTTCAGTAGTGGTGAACTCATGTTCTTTTCACCCGTGCTGAAATGTGTATTTGCAATTTGCATATAACTGAGACCAGTAATGAGACGTACCATAAGATGAGTTTGGCAAAGCCCTCTAATAAGTTCAAATGGGTGAATGCTTTCCAGGGTCTTTTCAATACCTCTCAACTTTGAATAAAGAGCTAGATACAGGTGCTGGGGAAACAACGCGCACCTTTTCCTGACACAAAGACATCTACCTACACAACTACAGTGTCATCAACCAAATCCCAAGCATTATCATCATCATAGCAATCATGTTATATTCCACAACAATCTTATGGAAGAGATTTTAATCATGAAGGAGGGATGTCAATTAATGTTGGTCTGGAATTTGATAGAGACTTTGAAAAATGGCGTAGAGGAACATTTATTGTGATGTCAAACAAAAAAGGCCCTGGTACACATTAAGAATGAAGGGATCATTCACATTGCCCAGGAAACTTGGTCAAATCATTCCAGGACGATGGAAAAAATAAGTGAATATCCCCTCATTCTTCCATATGCTATTACATACCACAAGTCTCAAGAAGCTGAACTGCCTTTTGTTTTGAACCATTGCAGTAGCAAGTTTGTATCTGGTTTAACAATACGTCGCCGTGTCAAGGAAATTGCCCAATATAACTAAATTGAAAGAACGATCCTTAGTGTACAACCACACAACCAATTCAAGCAGAATCAACGCACTGGTACATCACAATTTGCGAGAAATCGAGCAAACACAAAACCGCATCTAAAGGCTACAAAGTCAAACTGGATTTCTGGCAACACAAGGAATCAAGGAATTGGAAATTTGAAAAAAATAACAGCACACAGGAACCAAAAACAAACGTATCCAATCATATCCACATCAAGAAATAAGAACATGGGAGTGAAACATGCA
>JAOBAY020122616.1:0-16265 GCA_025331085.2 Zoanthus sociatus | reverse complement strand
GTTTAGAAAGAAATTTCGTATCTCCAAGCAGCCATGTAATATCCTCTATTTATAAAGTTTTAACTTTGAGTTCTCTAAACTGTGCGTTTTATCTATTTGTAAACGCTTTTCAATACTTCTAAAATTATTCACCAAACTAAATAAGTTGTCATAACGTAGCTATTTTTAAAAATGATTAAATAAAGGCTAAAATTATTACTAGAAAGATTCCTAAATGATCTTTCAAAAACGTTTTCGACCATGCAGTCATTATCAGTACAATGTCCGTGAATTTGCACACAGTTAGGTTTTGTTCAAGTTCAACTCATTCCCGAGGGAAAAAGTTTTGCAATAAAACAATGGACTTGTTTGTTCGAAGTGGGTTTTTCACGTTCTAGAAACTTTTTTTTTTTGCAAGAATCTTTCTTGTAATAATTTTAGCTTTTATTTAATTTAAATTAATTTAGGTTTAAATAAACTCTCTTGTCGAAAAGATCTTGTGAAGAATTCACTATTTCAAGCATTTAAACTTTCATTGTACACGTTTCTTAAACAGTTGGTGTACGTCTAACGCCAAGAATTGTTCCCTATAAGATTTAGCATTGTAGGCCAAAAGAAACCAGTGTGTACAAAAAAACAATGTCAGGAAAAAGGCTAAGTTACAAGAAATGTAAATAATTATACCTGAAGTACTTGACTGTGTTCAATCAGGACATGCGTGAATAAAACACAAAAGTTAACTATTAGATGGAGACAAGAGACAAAGATATGGGTTGCCACAGTGTTCATAATTACATATACTGTATATATCCAGTTACTGAGGATCGACTTCATTTCGTCATTTCAGGCATGGTCAGGAATTTCTCAAATTCAAGTCAGGAGTTAAACAATGTGTTGTTTACACGAAGTAAAAACTTATTATATGTGATAATTAACTCGTCCATGCAGTTAAAAACAAAGTAACTATCAACATATAAATTATTTTGTAAACTTGTAAACACTAAAGTTTAATGACTAAAGGAAGCCAAATAAACAAACCGAGTGCACCAAGGGTAATGAGAGTCTCAAGCTTTACACCGGTCAGGCCCGTACGCAGGGGGGGAGTGCGCGGGATTTGTGCACACACCCCCTTAATGGCTGTAAAAGTCCTCAAAGTCCCGCCAATCGATTATAAACGAATACAAAATATAGTCTACAAGAGAAAATGATCATCAGAGAATATTTAGAAGCACAAAACTATATTATTTTTTATGCTGTCCTGAAAATGTGAAAGTTGTGATAAAATGACGTCATGTTTTGGGGGAGTGGTACCAAAAAAATTGTTTGAATCCCCCATCCCCAGCAAAATTCCTGCGTACGGGCATGCCGGTTATTGTGAATGAATTTTGTACCAGGGTTGAAGCAACGAAGTTCAGAACGCTCAATTAGTGGTTATGAGTTCAAAGGGAAGACTGAAACATCTTCCAATGATCTGCTAACAAAATCTTCTTAAGAACTACTCTCCTAGCTAGGTTCTTAAAACTTTAGAGAACCAAAAATTCACGTAACATTAGTGAGTAAAAATAATTAGTAATTATACGTAAAATAAATGTAAACTGTTTGTTGTAGTTTTAACGTGACATAAATAGAATCCAAACAACTTTATAGACCTTATTCATAAATGGCGGCGGTTTTAATATCATTTTGTCTTCATTCAAATTAGCCCTACTAGCCTCGTTCTTAAGTTGAACTTTCAAAAGAATATGTTACTCAAAACGAGATTAGAAGAGCTAATTTGAATGAAGACAAAAGAATTCGTTGCCATTTATGAATAAGATCTATGAACTACTGTAGTGGTTATAAAGAAAAATTGCAATCTTATGTCTAGTAGTTAAAAAAGGGCTCTCTACCAGTTAACAAACACTTCTTAACATAAAAGAAGAAAACTGGTCGTAAGAACAAAAACTAAAACTTGTTTAAACATCGAATCCATTTTCCCGCCATTCAGGAAAATGGTCCTCGCGAGTTAAATTGACGTAGGCCCCAAAATGGCGGGAAAATCGTGTTCACAAGTTATTTTTGACGTACCTTAAAAACTTACTCTCTAATTGAGTAATGAAAATATAAGTTCTGATTATTGAAAGTGCTTTGTGAAACATTCTCCAGAACATAAAAAGCCAATTATGTTTTAAATATATTGTTCTTTTACAATAAATGCATGGCTAAGTAACCGTTTGTCAAGTTTGGAAAATTTAAACACTGACTTCTTCGAAGATAGAACATGTATAGACCGGGAAGATTCATTTAATCGTTTTACAATCCTTTTGAAGTTGCAAACTTAAGTTCCTTAGTTCCTTAGTTACATAAAGGTATATTCTAATGATGCAGGTACTAATGTGGTCAGCTAATATTTGCATATCTTTGATGTAGATGGCAAAGTACTTACGTGTTGGGTAGCCCTCAATCTTGTACTTTTGGGCAAGTTTTGTATTCTTGGTGCAGTCCACCGCTGCCAAAGCACTGTCAGTCTGTGCAAAATTAGGCGCAAAAAACTGTGTTAATGGTAAGAATTTTGGAGCATCGACTTTCTGACATACTGACTTGATAATCACTTCTTTGAGCTGGATTACCAACAAGGACGCAGCTCTAAGACATCGTAACACAGTATTTAAGGTGATTTCATTATAGATATACACCACATACACAGGTATATGTTGTGGTTCAGTTCTAATTTTGGTTCAAATTTTTCAAACCAGTTTATATTTTTCAAATTTGTTTTTTTTTCAAACAAGTTTATTTTTCAAAACAGGAAATTTTTTTTTAAACTAGTTTATATTTTTTAAACCAGTTTTTTTTTCAAACTAGTCTATATCTTTTATAACAGTTTATTTTTTGGGAACACATGAACGTTCAGCATCCTGACTCCCCTAGTTAGCTAAACCAGATCCTAAAGTTTGATTGGATATGCTAGAAGATTGGTCTAAATTCTGATTGGTTTATTTTCAATACTCTTCTACTTAAACGTAAACGGTAACTGTTTACATTTGAAAAAAATGCTTTCAATAAGTATATGTTAAATTAGTAATTCCACTATTTTCTTAAATAACATCACTATGCCAAAATCTACGCCGGCATTAATTATCATCTGATTGTATCTAGGTATTGCTCTAATTTTCAATTTAAGAAAATATCGGATATAAAATAGTTGAATTTCTAAACATTACCCAGAACAACATTTAAAAAACTAAGAAAGACAATACAAAATTACCTGGCCACGTTCTAACAACTTTGTGTTAAGTTCCTCGGCAGCTTTTGCATAATCTGGCTTCATAGCCTTACAGTGACCACACCCTAACACAACACAAAGCGAGTCTTGAGAAAGGCAGGAAACACAAGGATAAAGTGAAGAGTTTCTATAACAACTTACAGTCAAAATTTCAGTTTCTAGGAAGAAAGCACTCTTCCAACTTTCGACTTGTTGTTGAAACTCGCATGGTAAAAAGACACAACCAACAAATAGTCTATAGATACTCTACATAGATTATGACAGCAATGGAGTTGATAGACACTTACAGGATGCATAGATTATGACAACGGAGTTGATAGATACTTACAGGGTGCATAGATTAAGACAACGGAGTTGATAGATACTTACAGGGTGCATAGATTATGATAACAACCGAATCGATAGATACTTACAGAGTGCACAGATTATGACAAGAAACGGTTGATAGATACTTACAGTGTGCATAGATTATGACAACGGAGTTGATAGATACTTACAGGGTGCATAGATTATGATAAGAAATGAGTTCATAGATCCTTACAGGGTGCATAGATTATGACAACCGAGTTGATAGATACTTACAGGGTGCATAGATTATGATAAGAAATGAGTTCATAGATACTTACAGGGTGCATAGATTATGACAACAACTGAATCGATAGATACCTACAGGGTGCATAGATTATGACAAGAACCGAGTCGATAGATACTTACATGGAGCATAAAACATGACCAACACAGAGTCCATAGATGTAACAAATGTATTAAAGGTGTCGTCTGTTAAGTGTTCAACATATCCGGGTTCTTCACTCCAATCTTTTTCTCGGGGTGGGGGTGGGGGGCCTTCTTTGGGATCGTCCATGAACGAGATGAAATCCTTGGATTTCCTACCACCCTGAAACTTGAAGTCCTTTTTTCCATAGTTAAAATACCTAAGTGTGGGAAACCTGTCGAGAGAATAACAAAACATGAATCATAGTTTTAAACCATTTGACAAATGTTCTTCGAGAAACAAAGAAAGGCTGCAAACCAAATGATTCTAGAAGTTTTTTCAGAAGCTTCATTTATACAGATTCTAATAGCTACTCAATTCCTCAACCAGATCTTGGCTTGGAAATTTTGCACCATAGGTTACTTCCGCCAGTCGCTCTAAGTCACATTGTTTAAGACCTGACTCGGTCATTTTGCCTGAAGAAGTGACTCGCCAGCTACCAATTTGCACTTAAAATTTAAAATAACTACGTCTACTCCAACTGTCCAATTATACTAGTCAAACAAACGTTTTTTCAGCCTTCTCTACACAAAAAGCTTCATACAAGCATCCTAATCAACAAATCATTGGCTTTCCAGATCTAGGATCTCTAACTACTAACCCTTCAATCTTGTAAGTGTCACACAGCGACTGGTGTTCGGTGCAATCAACAGCGGCATAAGCAATCTGAAAAAAGAACAATATAATCGAGAACTATTAATCCATTTTAATGGAGCAGAAACCAATTGTAGATTTGCACGCAATTTAGGTATCTACTGATGAACAGTAGATGTGTTGCTATTTAATTTATTTTTTCAGCAGTAATCTTGTTATGTCTGTTCAGATTTGTAATATACAAAAAAATATGTAGAACTTTTAAGTTTTAAATTAAAAAATCCTTCCCAAAATGTGTATATCAAGTATCAATTTACCCGAATATCAGGTGTACTGATTAACTAAGTGGGAGGTCTATAACAGGGTTCCTGCAACTCAGCAGCCAACTAGTTCAAGACCTTTTCAAGACTTTTAATGCCGAAAGTAAAAACATATAAGAGCAAGTTTTCAATACAAAAAATAGAAAAAGGAACCTTTAAAGAGATAACAATAGTACAGTAATAAATCATTTCGATTGTACACAAGGTCACACCTTTACAAAAATAAACTTTATAACCGAATGACGACAAAAACGTTCTTATCAACAACGGTAGATTCAATGGTGGTCAAAAACGTGCAAGACTCGAACGTCCCATTCAAATTGCTTCTAATATGCTGAAAATAAGTCAATGTTGTATAAAGATTTGGCTGAAAGAAAAACTCACTTTTATTTGCATTACATACATAATGCCTTTTAAATTTCAAATAGAAATTCTAGGAAATTTAAGACCTTTTCAAGGTCTTAAATCTGTGTTTACAATCTTCAAAGCAAAAATACATCTCGTATAGCATACTTTTAAAGTTCTCATTTTTTGCTAAACTAAAAGTACTTAGTCAGAATTCTTTTAAACATTGTTGAAGAAAAAACAAAATGAATCTGGATTTGTTTCCGTCGTTTGCAACAGTCGCTTTTCATCTCGTGGGCCTACCAGACTTTCTTGAGGAGAATGTGGTATTACCCACCATCTTCCCTCAAGGCGTAGGGCCTTTATACAGAAACGTTTTCACTTTGTTACGAAATAGTGGCTGGTCCCTATGGGTCAAAAAAACAATATTAACTAAGCGAAAAAGTTATCAGAATCAGAACAGTAATAGACCAAAGCAATTCTTGTATTTATGATTTAAGATAAACCATGGTAATCTGAGCTTTACCCTTCGTTAGTCCAAAACTTATTGATAATTTATACTCGATATTTATCAGACTTTCCAGGTAAACAATAATGTCGGAAAGCTCCATAACCAATACGAATAGTGTATAAAAATTTTGTTACTGTTTTCAGTTTGCCGTGGGGAATTTATAAGTGTTTATTTCTCTTTTGAACGCTTGGAATGAGGTCAATTTCCTAATTTCACAGGGGAGCTCGTTCCATTGTTTAGCAGCTCTATAGCTGAAGCTGCGTTTTAAATATTTAGTATTTGGCTTCGGGAGTGATAATTTGTTGTCAATATCACGAAGCCTACAGTTTGTCTTATATTCTTGAAAGAGATTTTCTAAGTATTTTGGAGGACGCTTGTTCATTACTTTAAACATTAGCAATACTGTCTGCTTTTTGCGAATGATAAAATTTGCCACACAATCCATCCCATCTCCAATAGCAATCCTACCTTGTTGTTTTCAGCGTGGTGTTTAGCAGCTTCCACAAACTCTGGTTTGGCAGCTTTGCAGTGGCCACACCCTACAACACATTTTAACAGTAAAAAACTTCAACAATAAATTTTTATACTAAACTATTCAAGTGAACAAGGCAAAGTGGCTGGCGCAGTTGGTTTAAAGTCTGTGTCTTCCAGTAGCAAGGGCTGACTCTGCCAATATTTTAATATTTATGTTACTCTCTTCTATGTCAGAATTGATTCAACCTTTTATATTTACGAGGTCTACAGGCAGAGCAACAGCGTCTGCTGGAAGCTAATTTGTGTCCAGTCCAGAAGGAGTCGAAAATTTTTATCAACAAAAACCTGTGACAATCTCCACTGAGCCGCATGAGCCACTAAACTCGTATTAAACGATTTGCTTCTTTTACAAACTATTTAATTGAATCGTGCTATATAATTATAAAGAAAACTAAACGTCTTATTGGTTCAGAAGTCTTGTCAAGGAAGCTTAAATTAAATTTGAAGTAACTCAAAATATTGGATCCATCAAGGTGTACAGTGATTTTTGTAATTAGGTTTGACTTACGATGATATTCAATTTGTTTAACAAAATTTCATTGAAACCTCAGCGATAAAGAAGCAACGCTCTTATGACACTGAGCCAAAAAAAAACATGACAAAGCACTGTTTAAAAGCAAAAAATTGGAATCAAAGTCTATACAGACTTCTGTCACAATTATTTCTTGCAAAGCTTAATTTACGACGCGTGAAAAATACATTATAGCTTCATGGTTATTTTTTCAACATTACTGATTACGAAATATTTCGCAAGGCTTACATGGAGCATAAAACATAACCAGTGCGTGTTTCTTCTTTTTCAGTGTATTCTTGAAGCTTCCTTGGTCCAAATGTATAACATCGCTGGGAACTTCGTGCCACGGTTTTTCTGGGGGAGGTGGTGGTGGTGGTTTCTTGGGACTAAAACAACAATGAGTAGTTGTTAAGATAACTATTCGAATTTAATTGCATGTTTTTGGCTGATCTCTTGAAAATGTTGGAGTAACAAATCTTTCGTAAAGTCGTCATTTACTTTCAAATACACAATCAATTTAAATATCAATTAAGCTTGCTCCTATTGTATTGTAGGATGTATTTCTAGGGGGGAGCCCTTAAGAGCATATCGCAATTCCCAATCCAGTCTACCATGCAGGAGGCTTGTGTTCAACTCCCAGCCGAGCCAACGATTAGGGTCTTAAAATAATTGAGAAGCAGGTACTGTCTTTGCTCTAACATTTACAAACAGATGAACCTTCTCATTTTTTGTGATAAGACGTTAAACCGTAGGTTCAGTTTCGTGATCTTCTATTGACGGCCTTATATTACACTAATGCGCTTGTCGAAAAAAAGCAGGATAGTAATTTCGATGTTGAGGTCTGTTTGTAAGTGTTTGTTACATCCAGGACATTTCTTAATGTTTCAAATATGCGAGCCGCTGTTGAACTTTGTAATCACTGGTAAAGCGCCTAGAGCCCTGGAAAAGCGCTATATAAATGTTTACAACTCTACTTCAAAGTCATGTAAGGTGATCCCAGTCCTCGATTAGTGTTTTTTTGAATGTTTTATCCCCTGAAAACTTTCAGAAGGTTGAAAAGACTTTAAAGAAAACTTAACACAAGTTCTATTATGAACAATATTAAAAATCACGTCTCTGAATTTTTTTCTTTAAATCGTTCAGAGGCTTTACAACGCCAACATTATTATCAACCTTTACGTCTCTTCTTAATTAAGGAAGGAAATGTGGAAGCCACGAACATCGCCATTGATTGTATACCGCGATATAGAAATACAGCAATTTCCTTTGGCTATAGGTTTATCGATATAACGTCGTCACTGATGATATACCATACCACGATATACAAATACATCTATCTCCTTTGACGACAGACTTATCGATATAATGTACCAGATCTTATTGTGGCTCATGCATTGCATGTAACATTTCCATCTCGTCAGAAAATGTGTTGTTTCAGCCGTGTCATATTGTGGCCCTGATGTTAAGATGTTTATTGTATAGTCTATTGTATCATTGAAGCCTTACTACGTGCCCCTTACATTAAAGATGTATGTATGGTTTATTGACTATAATGTTTCAATGCAACCCTAGTATCATGTCATTGCCCTTTTATTAAGATGTCTACTGTGACGTCTGTTGACTAATCCATCAGTGCAGCTCTTGTGTACTCAGTGGCCCTTGTATTAAGATGTGTATTAATTGTATCGTCTAATGTATCTTATCGTGGTTCTTGTACTAAAATGTCTAGATTATAATATCTTTACTGACTCTTGCCTATCATTGCAGCCCTAGTATTATGTTCTGGCCCTTTTACTAACATGTCTAATGTAACGTCTGTTGACTAACGTATCAGTGCAAGCCTCGTGTAGGTGTACTATGTTATATTAAGATGTGTATTGTATCGTCCACTGTATCTTATCGTGGCTCTTGTACTAAAATGTTTAAATTATATCTTATATTGACTCTTGCCTATCATTGCAGCCCTAGTATTACATTATGGCCCTTTTATTGATGTCTACTGTAACGTCTGTTGACTAATGTATCAGTGTAGCTCTTGTGTACTGATTCTTGAGTATCATTGCAGCCCTAGTATCGTATCGTAGTCATCATAAATTTTTGTGGTTCACTTACTCTTTCATAAACTCCACAATCTTATCTGCTGTCCTTTCGTTCACATCAAAGGCAAATTGTCCATCCCTAGAATGAAGATGGAGTCGTGACGTAGTAATGATTATGATTACCAAAGCAACCAAAAGATTAACTTGAGAACTATAAAAACAACCAGTTCAAATACTCCAAAATAAAATACTCACTTAAAAAACTTGACTATATGTTGCACATTGAGAAACATGTTGGAAAAATAAAACAAAATTGTTATAATTACATGCAATAGAAGGATGAATAAAACACTGAGAGCAACGATAACACTGGATAATTTTGTATTAAAAGGCGAGAAGAGATGCGAAAGTGAATTAATCTTAAAAATCATTTAACAAAAAATCCATATAACATGATCTACAACAGAAGATGAAAATTTCAAACAAAAGGAATGTATCGAAGCAAAGCAAACTAACACGTCAAAATCAACTTAATTCCTTGTTTTAGGTATACATTTTGTACATGAATAAATATGAATAAAAAATTTCCATTTATGTGGTTACGACGCTGCCAACTAAACAAACTGCTCTGACAGATTTATCTCTTATTAAAATCCCATAAGTAATAAAACACAAGGGTTTAAATGCTTAGCATACTGCACTTTAGAATACTCTTTTTTATTAGGAACCAGTAAAATTTTGTTCAAATGCAGTGTTCGTAATTTTTCCAGCAACTTGAGGCAGTGTTTTCACAACCTTTGAAAGTAAACGTTGCATTTCATTGAGTAGGAGTTGCTAAGCCCGAAAGGGGGACAGGGGCATGCTCCCCCTGAAATTTTGAAATTCTACACTCTTGGAGACGCATTATTTAGCAGTTTGAGACGCAAAATGGTATATTTCAGGTACCAAAAAACACTGACATTTTCATTAGGTTCTAAAATCATAAGACAGTTTCTTACCAAATACCTCACAACCAAAATTATCTTTTAAATTCACAAAAAATATAAAAATTAAGTTAGTATAAATATATTTTGGGAGTCTCAATGCTATCTTGAATATGGCAGAAAACTTTACCAAGCAATAACAATACTTTACAAAACCTGTTGGGTAGCCTTCAATTTTGAATTGCTTGGCAACCTTCTGGTGTTTTGTTGCATCCAATGCTGCAAGAATGCCATTAACCTGTAAAAACACACACCGAGAACCATAAGTTACAAAACTCAGCATTATGCTTATCAAACTTCTACACATGATCTAAAGACTCACATTTTCATCTTTAAGTGTTGTGGCTGCTTTTGTGTACTCTGGTTTCATGGCCTTGCAATGGCCACACCCTGATAAAAAAGAAACAATAAAAAACATTAATAACTGCACAACAATAGCAAAAATGTTCAGCAAAAATATAAAAAACATACAAAAAATGGAAAACATACAAAAAGTATACAAGCCTAATTGAAATACATAACGAAAACAATTAAAAAAAGTTGTAATCAATGGTTCTAGGTCTTGTAAAGAATAACAAAACTTGTTTTGATGCATCCATTATGCACACTTACACTGACGCAGCGTTTATCTGTCATAACGGCCAAAAGCCATATAACAGGCAAAAAACATATACCAAAAACGATAAAACGGCTTTTTAAAACTGTATAGAATATTAATTTTAGGCTAGGCCGATTGGTTTTAACGGGTGATGAATTATTCTAAATAACGGATAGCCAATTAAGAGTTAAAATGGTTAGGCGTTAAATTTCATATCAACTTCAGCTTGAGTTTCCAAAATGCTTTTCATTAAATTTTCCGACTACTTGACAAGTAAATATCGCGTACCAAAATTCTCACGTTGTATTAAACAATGCAAAAACACAAAAATAATCCTTCTCATCAGCTCGGATGAGCAACAAACACTTTCTAACGTATCTATCTTATACAGAACTAAAAGATGGCGACAGAAATATCCAACCGTCAATCGTATCAAAAAAGCATGAAATCTATTTTCTGCAACAATAGAACGACTCCCATCAAACTTTGTAAGAATAAAACATAAGACTGGAAAAGTTGTATTAGAATAAAATAAATTAACTTTCTACCTTTTTATAAAACAAGCGCTAATCCATCCATGCCATAATTTAATTACAGTAAAATATTGATAGAGAATACATTTGACGGGCATGCTAGGGTTTGTAATGATGATTTTGGGTCTATTGTTTTGTACATTGGCAGAAATTTCCGTTATTTTGTATTCTGTCATATATTAAGTGCTAGAAAAATGAGTTTGATAAATTCTGCAAGACTTTATGGCCTCCATATATTCCTTTTCTATCTTGCGTTAAGACAACTTACAAGGTGCATAAAACATAACAAGTACTGCTGGGTTTTCTTCAACAGCTTTCTCAAACGTATCATCTGCAAGGTGCACAACGTCGCTGGGTGTGTCACTCCACTCTTCCTCCTTAGGGGGTGATGATGGGGCAGCTGATGGACTGGCAAAACAACAAGACAATAAAAAAAATGGATGTATTGTTAAGAAATTATTATATCATTGTCCTCAGGAATCTTGGCTGTCCACAAAACTACTCAACATATTTAGTCGATTTTCTTTACTCAACTTACTTCATGGCTAACACATGGGAATGATGGGCACAGTTGCTTATGAAAATGAAGAATCCAAAACTTTCTCAGTTATTCACGGAAGAAGCACTAAAGGAACATGCGTCCTTGCTCTGGTTATATTCAACATGTATGTTTCTAAGACATGCAAGGAATTAATGAAGAAGTGACCAATCTCAAAATCATACGTGATGGCAGGCTTTTTAACATCGCTAGATTTAGAACAAAGATGAAAGTGAGAGAATCGACTGCTACTCTTTGCGGCGCTAGTTGAAAGGAAGAGTCTCTGCAAAAAGCAAGAGCTTTGAGCAAAATAAAAACTGTGACAATGCATCGGGGAATCTGAGAGTAATTTCAGAATCACTTAATACAGTAGATAAAATTAGTTATACAAAAGATGATAAATTTTACTACCTTAGTTCCACAATAACAAAGAATTTAAATCTAAACAATGAAATGCATCAAAACGAACCAATGAGGGTTAAGATTTGCATACAAGAGACTTGCGTGCTTTCTTTGTTGCTATATCCGTATATTGATGAGACATGGACAACGTATGCGAGGACGATTAAAAGGTGTTCACAAAAAATATTGAAAATACATGCAGAAATGACAAGACAAGATACCCGATACAAAAGGACACAAACGCTCGGGGCTAACACACCTGGGACCAAGGCAATGCATAAATAGTTCAGATGGTTTCGGCATGTCAAAAGAACGGATTACAGTCGTACTCCCAAGAAAGTAAAATTCAGCAAAGTTCTTGATGGCTCCAGGGAACAAGGTCGCCTTTTGTTGGGAAACCATGATAATTGCAAAAGTGACATGAAATCGTTTGATACGAAAGTAGTAGATAGATAGCTGAGAGACGTCTGCAACACAACGTTCATAATGGAAGAAAAATATGACAAAGGGAGCAAGGATATATGAACAATGCAAAGTACAGAGGAGAGAAGGGAATGAAGAAACCACTCTTTAATAAACTTGAATGGGAACGACAATGCATTTATTTTTTGAAACTGCAGAAAGCGTTTTTGTTCATGAAACGAACTGTGTAGTCACATACGGATTCACAAGAACGAAAGCACTATTTAACTCGCATTCTAAGGCTTTTATGATTAATGGTTGCCTACAAGTGTTCTACCAATAATATTAGCAGACCTAGAACAATTATTATATTAGATAATTTTATAATCACAACAACAACTGAAACTAGAATCGTTCTAAAAAATTCAATGAGTGCAAGTAAAGAATTGTATATAGTAAGAAATTAACGAGCTTCAAACAACAAGTTAACAGAAATTAGCAAAAACGTTCCCAAAAAGAGAGTGCGACTTTAGGGAGTACTGTAAATGTCTATTTATCAGTTAATTTAACACTACCATCCAGTCATTACTGCTAAATCTATCATGCAATGGGCCAGTTCAGATATCCTAGGATTTCATTTTTAGATTTATTTTGCTTTGTTACTCACTCTTTCATAAACCCAATTAAAGCATCCTTCTCGTGCTTTCCTGAATAACGGTACTTTTCCTCTCCATTACTGAAAATTAATAAGTCGAATACATATTTTGATACAATAATTTTTGTCATGCATTTAAACCAAATGCACAAAAATGTCAACCAAAGTAAAAGTAATAAACTAATTTATAATAATTCTAATTTTAAATTTAAAGCTACTTTTGGCAGTCTGAACTATAAAATTAATGCTTTTAGAATATCAAAGAGGCATTACATATCCTTTCAGATGTGGCATCTCAAATCAATAAGTCAAGTAAGTTCTTTAATAATACCGTGTAATTAGCTTGAATAAACTAGCTTGCCATGACCCAATGATAAAAGTTTTACAATATACAATTTTAAGTACAATCTCTACCCTACGGAGTCATGGAATTTATGTTTATAAAAATATCAGAAAATAGCTGACCTGAAATAGATCAACGTAGGGAATCCAGTAATGTTGTATGTCATTCTCACAGGATAACCCTCCTCCGTGTCCACGTCCATGCCACCTAATACCTGGACAAACACAAGTACAACAAACTGTCACTAACAGAAATGATATGGTTTCTATTGGCAACAAAATTGTCATCTTTTTAGTTTTAGCATGTAACAACCAGACAGTAAGCTAAATCCTTCACAAGCCAGGTGGCCCACGGAGCCAGTTATTATCTCCAGTTTCTGAAGTGTAACCTGGTGAGAGTCTTTGGCTCCCCCCGGACAGGACACTAATCCATCGCAGCTTAATTTCTAGTATATGCTGATACTCATTTACCTATGCCGGAAGGATGGAAAGCTGTGTCAGCTTATGAGGAAAAGAAAATTGCACAAATATTTAAATCTTGGCATAGTTGGGGTTTGCACTTCGAACACTGTGGTCAAAAGTTAGAGAAATCTTACCAACTGCACAAACTATGCCCACCCCCAAAGAACCAGTTGACTATAGAAAACCCTGCATTCTGATTGGCTAGCTATTTGAAAAAGTCATCCATGATGGATGACTATATACTAAGTTTGGTATTTTTAAAACATTTTATTCAGAACTTTTTTAGACAGCTTATGTAAAATAGCTGTGTATGTACAGTACAGGACGTTTTGTGGATGCTTAACAATTCAGCAAAGAGTCGACTGTGCATTATAAGAAGCGTTCTGAATACAACATAACAATCATGTAAGGTAATCCAAAAGAGTCTTGGATTCCGGATTCCACACTGTGGATTACCTTACATGGGGCGAATGACATTAATCAAAAGCTATTAAAAAGTATTTATTTAATCAATTAAGTTATTTGACGACTTGATCTTTTTCACATTATTTGTATTTGTATTTCCTGGCAGTCCTTTATTCTATTACTAGCTTACACCTAATGACGCTCTTTGTAGTTTCCTTTTGTTATTTTCCGTCAGTATGTTGATTATCTTAGAGATCTCTTTATCATTGTATTTTCAAATTTCAGTACTCTCTAGCTTCACTTAATTCTATATTTGCATAATTGCATAAGGATATATTTTGACGAGATTTTTCTGCCATCTTACCTGACGATGTCGTCCAGATGACAACGAAACATAGTTTTTATCGTTAGTCTTCATAATTAATTGTTTACCAAAGGCAATATTGATAAGAACAATATTTAAATTCTTCAATTTAACTCTACAGTTTTGAAAGAAATTTATTTAAAAAATAATAATTGGCTCACAAGTCTGAAAACATGCTGGATTTAATATTGTAAAAGGATAAATTATGAAAAGAGGTCACAGAATAAACGGGTTAGCCAGACAAAAATCTCCTGCATTTTGAATCAATGGGAATGGCATCTCGGCTAATTAACTTTTTTCTAAAAATCTGAGAGAGTGAGGAAAAAAAAAGGCTAAAATGCTACTAAGTCCCTTCCCCCCAAGATGATAAAAAGTTGGTTTAAATCTTTTATAACTTGTCAACTTGACAATATATATTTATTTATTATTTTAGTGCAGGAATGCAAACTAACAAGATGAAACTATTAAGTATAAATGATACACTGCTTATCTGATCGAGTTGTTTGACGTACAACCTGCAAAACCATTAACTTTGAATACAAAATTATCAAAACTTACACTCTCTCCTTTCAGCTCTGTGGCAGCAGCAGCGAATTCTGGCTTGAATTTTTTACAGTAACCACACCCTGATATTTGGCAAAAAAAAAATAAATTAGGTACCTAGTAGAATAAAACAAAATTAAACTAGATGCATAGTTGCTTGAACTCAGCTTTTTTATAATTTCTTTGTGGTAATATTTTAAACAAGGTTTACATATACACTGTACTAGAACGCTAATATATATATATTGATCTCCAAGGCCAAACCAATTTTATTTCCTGGAGCACCGATTTTTTTTTAAAATTGAAGGGTCGGTTGGTTGGAAAAAAAAGAAAATTAAAAAAATTCCTTATCTTCTATTATTTCACCAATTTTCGTTTACACCAAAATAAATACATTAATCTAAAACAACCGGCAAATTAGCTGGAAACTATTAATTGTTTTTATCACGTACGTGAAAACAAAAAGTTCCAGTGTTGAGCAGTTTTATAAACGACTTCCATTCATCAATTCAAATACAAAAAATGCATTTTGAAAATTGATATATCACAATAAACTCACTATTCTATGATTGCAAGCATAAAAAAGCTGTCTTAATTAGCTTTTCAACACCATCAATTGATCAAGTGATTAATTAACTTTTTTTACATATTTATGGCCGTTTTTTTTTTGCTTCCGTGAAAACTGAGTCGGTCAGAATTGTGATCCCGGAAATCTAATTGGTCTGACCTAATAAACATTGCAAAACGCTCAATATTTTTAAATGTGGGTCAACCACTTGTAAATGCTATATGTATTCTTTGTACAGTATGTGTTCTGAATGTGTTGGACTGCATATAGTACTCAAGCTTACAGTAGATTCATTAACAATCTGGTTTTGCCAATAATACACTCAAAGCAAGTGTTTTTACATGCACTATACATAACCTTTATACATGTGGTCCATAAAGCCAAAAACACCCCGGCCCATAGATCTATATTATTTTTATAATTTGGGCCTCCTGTGGAAGCATGAGTAAATAATTTAAATTAAATTACAGGTGCGTACGCAGGGGGGGTGCACTGGGTGCACTTGCACCCCCCCCCCCCCCCCGGGGGCCCCCCGGGGCAGGGGGGGGCGCGGGGCGGGCGGAGACCCCCGGAGGGCACCACGACGGAGGGGGGGCG
>JAOBAY020122521.1:0-16265 GCA_025331085.2 Zoanthus sociatus | reverse complement strand
AGGGATACAGCGAGAAGTGAAAGATACACAGTATGGAGAATGCTGGCACACAATGATTTATTAAAGAGAAAGAAGTTCCCTTGTTGGCCATTTACCATCTCATATCCAACGCGCGCTCTTGGAGTGTTAAATATAGACTTATTAGAGTTAATGGTTGTCTCAGTTGTGTTTATATTTATATTATTCTGAGGAGTCATCAATACCAGTTTTGATATTTTGTGATTTATATAAGTCTTCTGACGAGTAAGTCATACGTATCTTGCTGCGAATTTTCCTAAATTGAAAGTTTCTATAACCATAGCCATAAAAAATGAGATATTTAAAAGTATTTTTTTCCTTATTATGTCTTGTACACAGTTTTAAAAACTTGTTTGTTCTTACATAAACTTAATATGGTTTATCTGCGCATACACTGCTTACGGGGATGATGGCTTGCCAGATAAAAGTCGATTTTAAAGGTTATATAGGCTACCTTTACACGACATCGGTTAAATTTTTGACAGATCAAAATTTTGCATGCTTTGGCGTTTCGTAACCACCCGAACCGCACAAATATTTGACCGGCTAACCATATAAATTTTTGTCCTGCAAAATCGAGGTTAAATTTTTGTCCGGTGCCGTGAAAAAGATGATAGGTACTGTATAAATGCTTCAACCGGGTACATTATTTTTTGAACGGTTAGAGGTTTTAATAAGGTTACTCGGCGTCTTGGCTGCACAGCTCCAAGCTGCGCTGATCAATTGATAAATGGCCATCAAATAACCACGTGCTCTAAGTAACGATCTCAAAATAGTCGGTCGCGTATAGAAAAAGAAACGGTTCCGTGTAAACACTAAACAATATGTACTGTTCTTATTTCTATGGTATGATTGGTTTGAAAATTCAGTAAAGTTTTAATCAGAAATATTTTCACTTTATTTCAGCTTCAGCTCGAGCTTGTTCTTAAATTGTTATAAATTTTCGGCAATTCTGAGCCTCACCGTTCTGATAAAGTTGTTCTTCTAAAATAATGCTTTTAGTAATTTGTTATATTTATTTAATTCTAGTTACCACTCTTCCGCTTTCTGTTTAAAATATGAATTATAACTCATTTTTAACGTTCATTTCTGAATTGAAGATGTTTGTCGGTAACAATTAAAACGTTGAATTAAATTTATTTAAATATTTACAACATCCGTTGTTCTTACTGCAGTTTGTGCGATGCTCTTAACCAGTGTTAAAGGCAAGCTAAATCCTGTACGAGCCTAGTGACCCATGGAGCCGGTGCTTATCTCCGGTTTCTGTAGTGTGTTAAGCGGATGAGAGTCTTTGACTCCCCTTAATTGGAGAAAACACTAATCCATCGCAGGTTAGCTCCCAGCAAATGTTGCTACTCGTTTACCTACCCCGGAAGGATGGAAAGCCGAGTTGGCTTAGACGGAAAAAAAGGTCATGCACACAAATATTTGAATCTCGGGAAACTGCCAGGATCGAACCGGGAACTTTGTGGTTGGAACTTCTTACCAACTGCGCCAACACATCCGTTTTGTTAAAACCACTAATTAAAACAATTTCTACCTGAAGGCAGCTTCACCTGTCTTCACCGCACATGGCAACATAATGCATGATAACCATTTCTCGTCTGCAAGGCGAAATTCTGCCATGTGGCCAAGACTCGTGCCTTTATCACGTCGAAGTAGCTGCATAGCTCGGTTAGCGGCGAACATCTTGTTGTCTAACTCGCGTCCCACTCCCCATTGTGACATTACCCGCATTATTTGATAGAGTTGCTCTGATGAGCTGCAACCTGTAATGTTCGCGATTTCGTCCACGCTAAGCGACTCTTTACCGCAAGAGCAGAGAATTTCAGGCACTCCAAGATGAAGCAACACTGAAATGCACGTGCTTTGCCACATTCCATGGATCATGGAGTGTAATAATTTCTCATCAGTCATAGTGGAAATAGCCTCAAACACAGAAGAATTAAACAGTTTTAGTAAGAGGATTGCTATATGTAGCTTACCAAATTAGGTACCGGGTTTTGAATTGAGTCAGGTGTGTGCTATGTATTCAAGCATGTATTCTATTGTTATATTACATCTCGAGATACAAAGGTCAATTGGCTATTAGCGACATGTGCTGCTGAAGAATACACTCATTTTTTATATAAGAACCTTTTTTATAAGAGCGTCGGACTGAAAATCGGCCAAAATTTAAGAACCAGCTAACAACACATCAAGGCTGAGGAATTTTAATAGTCGATAAGTTTCTTTAATTACACATGGAATCGGCAAATAGTCGATAGCCTAGTGCAGCATTGTTTACAACTAGAGAAAAATACGTGGAAATTTTACTATAGCAATTTGCAGGAAAGAAAAACATTAACTTTGTCCATTCCTCGTTGTTAAATATTAGAAACATTTTAAGAACATTTGAGGCCAAAAATCCCAAGAATGTTTAAGAACATTCAGCCTCGGCTCAAAAATGAGTCGTTCTTGTAAAAAAAACAGAGTGTAAAGATTAAAGGCTAAAGTAAAAATTGAATACTCTATTTCTCTTATTATTTTCAGATTTTGAGCAGTTTTCGAAAAGATCTTATCAGCCCAAAAGGCCCTCGTCAATCTGAACTGAAGTTGAGTTGTGATTGAGTTATATACATTAGTTGATACATTATCGAATTGAGTCAGGCGGATATCATGTATTCACAATTGACTAAACAAGGCTATTGCAACCAGACCTAAATGTCAAAATTTATAGATAAAAATCTGATATTAATCAAGTATCTCTGGTTAAAAAAGATTTTATAAAATACAAAAATGTCCCAACGTTTCGCCAGTTTAACTTGTCTTCTTCAGGAGAAGTGAAGAGAAAATGCAAATTACCGCAATTAAATAAGATTTAGTTCGATCGAAATTTACATATAATTGTTTAGCCGTCATTAAAATGCATATTTCTTTGTTTCTCTCTTTGTTCCAAATTGATCTCCCGTACTCACTTATCTTTTTTTGTTTCCACGTGACCTCCAACTGCAAAGAGTCTATTGAAAATTGAGACCACCAGTTCTCAGTACCTGTACAGTTCAGTTCTGTCGTCCTCGTGCTGTCTTGCTTGTCGGCACTTAGAGATAGCTAATACTTACAAGTAAATTACTTATATCACATTGATCCCAGTTTAAAACAATCAACTACAAAGTGAGTGATCCGACACTCCCATTAGCGGATCCGTTTAATCAAGTAATTATAATACATGTAAAAAGACAATTTATTTTTTGAATAAAATTGTTGTTGTTGTTGTTGTTGCAATAATTATGGCAGCTTCGCAGCCACACCATCCGATGGTATCACCTAATGTAGGTGGGAGTCTACTAGTTCGAGGCGCCTTTCATCGACCATGACATGATCACACCCCTTGCCTTTCGACTACAATTTGGGTTTTCACTTACGCAGCTTCTCCAAGTCATCCACCGAGTCTGAAAAGACGACTAAGTTATCAGCATACAGGAGCTCCCAGGGGCAACTAAACTAAACTAAAGTTTTGCTCTTATCCAAGTGTGTGCTTATCTCCGGTTTGCGTAGTGTTGAGATTGCTACTGGTATCTACAATGCTAGCTAGACCCTTTTCCAAGCCAACTGGTTCATTGTCCAGAGTCAGAGGTTATATCTCCGGTTTCTGTCGGTGTAAAACAGATGAGAGTCAATGATTCACCTAGAAGGGACACTAATCCACCGCAGGCTAGCTCCCTGCAGATGCAACCTCGTACCGAGGCTCATTTCACAAACGTAGTTTAATAGTCATTTAAATACCCCGGAAGGATGGAAAGCTGAGTTAGCTTAGGTAGAAAAGGTCACGTAAGTACTCACATCCCGCCAACGCAGGGGGCCAAAACCAGGGTCCTTGAGACTTGACAGCTGAGACTAACCACGCCCACCCAATTACAAAAGGTAATATATAGATTTAGGCACTGCCTAAAAGCGGAGCTCCCAAAGAGATTCAACCTAATAGCCCCAGTAGTTTGGGTGGTAGAAGCCCTAAAAGTAAGATTTTTATCAATTTCTTTGATTTATTTTGAGCACTTCAAATGACAGTTTTAGTTACAAAACAGTACTTAACTGAATCGAACACGACGGAAACAGATGCCACGAAGGTTGATTTCTCGCCTAATTAACACATGCAATTCACAAATGCCAAAATTATATCAAAGAACACACGAAGGAAAAAAAACATATTCCATTTAGAAAAAAATCACTTTAAAGATGAACGAGAAAAGAAAATATTTCACTAGTGTACACGGATGTCGTACGGACGGAAGGACATGACGTCATGACGTTGAAAATTCAATTCGATGCATATACTATATTTCTTAAGTATGATGCTGCGCAGGAGCTCCGCTGAAAGCATCAGCCATTTTATTAATCATCTACCTTAGGTGACTGGTAGAACAAGTCTAGAGGTTTTTGCGCAAGGGCACAACTCTAGACATGATTAAATTCTTCGGCCATGGGCTTTTAAAAAGATATCTATACAAATACAACTAACTTCCACTACAAATAACAACTTTTCATTGACAAACTCAAATATCTGAATCAATTCCTGAAAATCTTTATTAACTACTGAACCACTGAAACTTAAAACAAAACAATGTATGTATGAAACTGGTTATCTGTTAATAAAAAAACTTTTTTCACTTTAAAAAATCAAAAGCAATCACAAGATTTCAGTTTATCTGTCATTAACCACGATCTTAAGGTAATAAATCAAAACCTTTGTATATTGGTTGAACTCTGGCCGAGGCCATAGTTCAACTGAATATATAAATCAAAATGATTTTTAGTTAGCTTTTACTCCAGAGAAAGTTGTCATTTATCACAGTTAACAAACAAAACAAAACAAACAGCCTTGCTTGTTGCCCTTCTTACAGTTAGAACTGAACTTCGAGGACGCGGCTCAACAAGGTCGAATCGTAAGCATTTTAAAGGTACAATCATCACACACAAACACAGGTTACAAACACATACACAAATGCTAGCCGCTTTACGGACCATCTACGACCTCGGAGCACTTAGCAACATTTTTGGTCGATTTTTCTGTTTGATTTTATAAAATGATATTAGATTTCGCAAAGATTTAATAAATAACAGATTTACAATAATTGAAATTAGTTTGTTTTATGGTGGCAAACACTTGGAAGCAAAAATATAGATTCCAGACTTTTTTGGACAACATTGCCACGTTTATCAAGAACAAGCGTGTGAAAATACTTCAAAAACGGGTCTATTTCTTCTTATCTTCATTAAAACATTGAATTTATTTTACAAAGGACTGTTGGTGAATTCTAAAACAAGGTACTTTGTTAACAAATTTTTTTTTAAGTCTTCCATCTTGTTCATTATTTAATTTTCTTGTTCACTGTGTTGTGTTACCAGCACATGGGTGTACTTGTAAACAAACCAATCACATCCAGTCATTAATTCTAAATTATTTATTCACATTCCTATATGTAGTATAAGGAGCTGACATTATGAGAATTACTGTACTGTCAGTAGCACTCTTAGAATTGATTTGAAAACACTTTTAACAGCCATGCACGATAATACACTTTTAAACTTTGACTTCAGTTGTGTAACTATCAGTTCTATATTTGACGTGGGGTTATCTAGTTTTCAAGACCAACATTATGTTAATGTCCCATATCAATGATCGCATTTTGTCAATGAGTTCTTTCACTTGCTGTCTTCTTTCTTTTAGTTTCTGTTCATTAATGAAAAACAAGAAGTGAAGAGTGAGCATTATTGAATAATAACTTACTACTGAATACATAGTTGTGAAGATAATCATCTAGAAACACATGTGGGTAGCAACTCTGAGTTTCATGTTGATTACAATCTTCAGGCTGCAAATGCGAAATAAATTCAAAACTCTTTAATATAAAAGTTGGAAATCGCTGTGGGGCAATGGGTGAATGTATTTACGTTATTTAGAAAGGTGTGAACACCTCTCACAAAACTTATAACAATATCTCTCACACCATTTCAAATAACATTGTAAACACATTCATCGTATTATTATATTCTATTATTATATTATAAAATATTAGTTTTTATGCTTTTCAATTGTTTTAAAATAAATGTTTTATATTATCGATGATAAGTCAATAAAAATGTTATGTTATCATTATCATTATGAAACATTCAGTAAATGAAGTCACACCTGTGGGATTCACCGTCACTGCTGTACTGACCTAGGACAAACTAGCATATTTTGTACTTTGAGAAAACTCACCAACTCTAATTCTTGATACTCAGATGTTTTTGCAGTACTGAAATCAGTTTCTGAAGTACTCGTCTTTTCATTACTTTCACTTTGAATGGGGATCATTTCCTACGTAAATGAGAATGAAAACTTTTTACAACCTTAGAAGCACAACTAATGAAAAAATTACTAAGAATTGTTATACAGATCTGATAGTGGAATAATACATCTATAAGCAAGATTATGGTCTTTCTTGCTTCTAGGAGAATTGGTCATACCACATGCAGAACACCTGGTTTTAATATTAATAATAATTTAAAATTGTTTACATTACCTCATCCCACTACAACAAACCACCATTCAAAACCTCAACCCTGCACTGATTGGTAGATTTGAGTCTGCCTGCATTCCTTGAATTCCTATGGTCCTGAGCTTGGCACTGATTATATATTTTGAAAGCTATAATTGTGATCTCAGCATCAATTTTGTTGGAATACATCGGAGGAATGAAGTTCAAATTCAGCAAAGAGATAGATAAGATCTCATCGATCAACAACTGTCGCCATTCAAGTAAGACTTTCAGTATTCTAGTGCTAATTCTAGTTTGACGTGGGGGAGGCTGCCGCATATGGCCATTACTTCTAGATGCAAGTCTTCTCTCCCTCTTGTCATAACAATCACTGGCTAAAAGCAATTTTGTAAAAAGATGCTTTCATTGCCCCAGGAAGGCAAAAAAACACCATACATGAGTCAATTAACATTTCAGTTAATTTTATTGACATATTCAGATCACTGATATGGAATTTAGATAGTATGCAATTTAAAGAGCTTTATTCATAACCCTACAAGTGCTGTTCTTTTTATGTAAACAATTTCAAATTATTATTTTAAAACCATGAACACAAGCGTAATATATATCAGTATAAACCTACTAACGGTCTAACATACATCCTGCAATCTGATTGGCTACTCTACTAGAGGTCTATTTGTGATAGCCTATTAGTAGAGAAAAAGATGGTGGATCAAAATAGTAATGAGCCTAGTTTTCCTATATAATATCAGAGGATTTCATTAATAATTGAATTTGCACAGCCATTTTTGACTGATTAGTTGGTTTATACTAAAACAATTAGACCTCTCGGCCTCATGGACTACGAGTTTAAATAGCCTATTCGGCCAAAGGCCTCATGGACTATTGACTCGTAGTCCATTTGCTTTTGAGGTCTAATTATTAAATGGCCTGGTGAATTTAATGCAACTTTTGGGGAGAAGGTATCATATCAAATCCCCAAAACAGTCTTCATAAAAAGACTTTGAGTAACCTAATTTTTCAGAGAATGAGCCTAAAATGGTGCAAAAAGAAAATTCAGTTGCATATCAAATTAGAATGTCAAACAAACAGTTTGCTCCTTCTGTGAAAAAGAAAACGTAGGTACCCGATACTAAATAAAACCATCCTCTGGATGCAAAATCACTGGGGCGTGAAGGGAAGACTTCACGTAACTGTATTCTTAATATTTTCTACTCAATTTTTGGCTCTAATCTGCACCTGTTAAAAGAAGTGAAGAAAGCACTTTAAAGCACGCTAGCGATTTCTATAAGTGCAATTTTCCTCAGGCTCAGAGAGTATTTTTAAAATATATATATAGTAAATATATTAACAATAAAAGTCACAAAATCAAGATTTAAGAAAGATTCGAGAAGCAGACGAGAAGAACATACCTTAAAAATTTTGCTCGGTGGAAGCTCGATTCGCTTTTTACACTCTTCATATATTCTTCGTAACTTCAAAAATAATTGCTTCAACGAATCTAGAGTGTCTTTAACCTCTTTTGAGTGAGAATGATCTTCAAGTTTAACTCTTTCTTTGTTAAGTTTCACTGCCTGTAGCTGTGAAAAAAGAACCGTAGCTTTCTGTGTGATTGCTTGCACAGTCTGTTGGCCTTGCAAAGTAATTGAGATTTCAGACTCCATATATGGTGGCCTAGTTCTGTCAGCTTTTTGCTGCAAACTCGAATCCAAGAGTGCGACCGAAAGATTCATCGGCAAATCTGAAGTCTGTCCCAAACTCCATTTATTCGCCTCCATGTTTGAACAGTCGGTCACAGAAGACAGCGGCGTTGCAAAACAAATCCTATTTGGTATTAGCTCAGAGACGCAGACGAGTGAAACCCATTCTCGTCCCCAGAGCCCAACGTTTTTCTTAGCCGGCGGAGCCTTCGCACGACAAAACATGGGGCTCTGGCGACATAGGATTATCGACTCGTTTGATTGGCTATTGACAAACAAAGAACAACTAAAAGGAAGTAAAAATGTTCGTACGGCAAAATGTGAACAGCCCCGTTTTCAATAATAACAATAAGGAAAAGTTTGGAGAAGACTCTTTTAAAAACATCGCGATTAGCTATCACAACATTTGTCGTTGCTGTAACCGTTTTAGTTAGAAATCACCCGGTAGTATTTTCGGAAAGAAATTAAGCAATGCAGAGGCGGAGTTGTTGAACGTGCTTCGGTTTTGAACTCTATACAGTATGACTATGCCTATGGTTTGCCAAAAAAAATCTCCCAACCATGCTTTAGAAAGCTTAAGCGGTGAATATTGTACAATTCCGGGCTTTCAGTGTAACTGGCAACACTTTCTTCATTGCCATTGGAATTATTCTCAGGCCCGGCGGAGCCGGGGGGGCTGGGGGGGCTTTAGCCCCTCCACTTTTTTGCCAACAAGTGATCAATTTTTTTAATTTAGTATTTTGTTTTATTCCAATTGACGAAATGCGCTTCGTGTTCGTGCTGCAAATGTGTTTCTATGAAATATAAAAAGAGGTCTCTCCATTGCAAATGTTAATTCTAGCGAGACAGTCGCCTTTGTATTATTGGGAGGAAAGCACTAAATCAAAAGGGTCAAAAGGAGGTATCTCAAATCCTCTTGCCTTCGAAGGTAGAAGAATTACGTGGATCGGAGAAAAATGATTTCAAATTCTCCTACCTTTTAACCAAAATACGACCCGCAAAAATCTTGAAAAGATCAACTCAGGATCTCTACATATCTAAAATATATACAGTATGTTTTCTAATCTGCAGAGCAAGCTAAAAAACCTGAAACTGCATAAAGTACTTAACCTGATTTTGTTATGAAATTGCTGAACGGCTAGGAAGATTGTGGGCATACCTCCTTTTGACCCTTTTGATTTAGTGCTTTCCGAATTGGGACACATAAGGAGGAGATTCTTATCATATTTTAAAGGTGTCTCAATAGTATGAAAAAGGAGAAAAGTCACAAACATTTCAATATTTCAACACGAAGAGTATTAAGAGTTGTTTTCAACAAGCGAATAAAGAAATTACTGATGACGAAACCAGAGATATCTCTGAAGAAACGAACGTTGCAATCAACAGCATTATAGAGGAAACTAACACAGAGCAAAATCAATCCTCGATTGATAAAAGAATACTACATGTCGCTGAAAAACCATGGCAGCCAAGCAGCTCTTTTGCCTTTCCAAAAACAGCTTTCGGAAAACAAAAACGTTCTTTTCAATCTCGATGGTTCACCGAATTTAACTGGTTAGATTACAATGAAGTCGAAGGCTCTGTTACATGTTTTATTTGCAAGAAGCATTTGAAAAACTTAGAAATGGAGAAGAACAAGGAAGAAGCCTTCCTAAGTAACGGTTTTCGTAATTGGAAAAAAGCCCTTGACAGTTTTAAAGAGCATCAAAAATCGAAATGCCACATCGCAGCATTGACTTTTGAAGTAACCATACCTCGATGTGGAAATATTCAAGAAATGACGAGCGAGAAAATCAAATCTAACATGCAAGAAAACCGAAAATGTCTTCTCAAAATAATAGAAACTATACAATTTCTCGGTAGACAGGGACTTGCATTGCGAGGAGACGAAAGTGATGAAAACTCTAATTTCATGCAACTACTTAAATTAAGATGCAAAGACTTTCCGAAGCTGATAGATTGGTTGGAAAAGAAAACGGAAAAATATACGTCTCATGACATACAAAACGAGATTCTGAAATTAATGGCGCATCAGATACTGCGTGATTTAACTGACGACATTAGAGATTCTTTCTATGCAACCATCTGTGACGAGTATACCGATATCTCTAATACAGAGCAGTTGACATTATGTTTAAGGTGGGTTGACGAAGTATTCAATGTCCATGAAGATTTCTTGGGCTTCTACGAAGTTGAAGATATCAAGAGTGATACTATAGTTTCAGCCATAAGGGATGTTTTGTTGCGAACACAACTTTCATTAGATAATTGCAGAGGCCAGTGTTATGACGGCGCAAGTAATATGCTTGGTAAAAGGTCAGGTGTAGCAAAGCAAATCCTTGATATTCAACCTAAAGCATTTGTTACTCACTGCCACTGTCATTCACTGAGCCTTTCAGTGAAAGAAACAATAAAGGAATCTAAGATTCTATCAAACACCATGGATACGAGTGGTGAGATTGCAAAGCTTATCAATTACTCCCCTAAACGAGAAAAGAAGTTAGAGTCAATAAAAGTAACAAATGAAGAAGACGAATCAAAAGGTATCAGCTAACTCTCCGTAACTAGATGGACCGTTCGGGCAGACTGCTTTCAAAGACCTATTGATAACTATAGCTTTTTATACGAGCTCTGGGATGAATGCTTAAAGGAACTTGGCCTTAACAGAGATATTAAATCAAGAATTATAGGATGTAAAGCGCAAATGGGGACATTTGATCTTTATTTTGGATTGAAACTTGGCAAGTTGCTTTACGCACACACTGACAAGTTGTCACAGACATTACAAATCGAGAAAATGTTGGCTGCAAGCAGTAAACCTCTGGCTATGCTTACCGTTAAAACCATATCCGATTTGAATAATGCAGAAAGTTTCAACCTTCTTTATGATTTATGCATGAAAGAAATCCAAAAGATAAGCTTCGTTGATGAGCCTATATTGAAGAGAAAACGCAAAGAACCCAAGTACTCTTTGCTGCATTATCTTGATGGGTGCGAAAGCACATCTGAAGCAGATTACCCTAAAACCCCTCGCGATCGATATCGAAAGCTTTATTACGAGGCCATAGATGTTTTGATTTCTTCTATACGAGACCGTTTTAACCAACCTTCATTTTTGGTGTTTGAAAGTTTGGAATCATTACTGATCAAAACATTGAAAGGTGAAGAAACATCGGATGAGGTGAAGGTAGTACGTGAGCATTACGAAAATGACGTGAATATGAGTGATTTGGTCGTAGATCTGGCGACATTCAAAGTCTTAATGAAGGATAAGCAAATAGATCACTTTCACGATTTACTGAAAGAAATGAGGCTTTTGGATAAACCAGAAAAAAAGTTTTTGGTCAATGTTTGCCAGCTCTGCAAAATTTTAGCAGTCAATCCAGCATCGAGTGCTACAGCCGAGCGAACTTTTTCTTTGGCAAGAAGAGTGAAGACCTGGATGAGATCGACAATGCTTCCAACTCGCTTCAACTCAGTCTCGATTCTCAATTTTCACAAAGATAGAATAGATAAATTGGATCTCATAAAGATTGCTAATGCATTTGTCCAGTTAGAAGAAAACAGGATGCGATTATTTGGAAAATTTACAACAAATGACTTATAATCACTATGCCTTATAACTTTTATGTACTTAGATTTTTTGTTTTTCTTTCAGCATTCGATTACCTTAGAAATATATCTTCTGATTACGTTACACATAATGATTCTATGTTCTTAAAAGTGCTGGCGTTGCAAAATCTTCAGATTGAAATATTTTGGAATTTGGTGCGTGTTTTAGCCAATCTAGAAGGCCGAAATTTGAAAATGTTTCTAGGCCCGTCGGCGCCAACCATCGCCTCCTTAGATACTAATTTATTTAGCCCCTCCACTTTCAAATTCCTTCCGCCGGGTCTATGGGCCATATCCACAATGACATGGAGAAACAACTAGCACAGCTGAAGATTGAAAGGCAAGCTTACCATAGCAACAGTGTTGTTGGTAATCATGTCAACAAAGCTTTAAAGGTATATTCCTTGCCACAAATAACTTTTCTTGAAGATAAAAAGTACAGCAGTCAAGCTTTTGTTTTTAGGTGTTACTAACTGCAATGAAAATCACTTTTCAAATCCTCAGCCAGAAAACATAAATGCCTTGTGTTCAAGAATTATTGTTGACACAATTAAAAGAGAATGCCCTCAGTTAGTTGACGAAGGAGCAGCTGTGGCCAAGAAATATGAAAAGCTGTTCATCCTCTTCAGTAATTATCATTTCAAGTACGACAGCACTGCCCCAATGAAAGATGAAGAAGTAACTGTTTTGGGTAAAACAAATTTTAAAAAAATAAATATTGGGCTAACAGGTTTGCTGATTGTCCAGTGATGCTTTCTATATTGCCTCGAAACACAATGTCAATAGTTTAAATGAGTCTAAAGTTAAATTCTTAAACTTTTTATGTTACAGAATCTGACATCAAGATTGAGAACATATTACAGGTCAACCTTTCCCTATGAGTCCTTCCCGCCCAAGTTCCACATGTTAGAAGACCACATAGTCAGCTTTATTAGAAAGTGGAAGTTTCCCACTCGGCTATTTCAAGGCCTTTCGCACGGGAAACTTAGTTTGCGCATGGCAAGTTAATAATTTGAGATAAGTACCGCTGATCATGCTAATTGGCGTTTCGCTAACATGACCGTCACTAAGAGCCCACGAATAGACTATAAAAGAAAAAGAATATGCACTCTAGACCTCGAATTATTTATTTTCTGTGCACTTGGTGTGAAATGAATAAACATAGTTCAAATTACATTTCGAAGTAGGAAGGTTTGTAATACTGTGAATAAAATTGGCAGGCATCGCAATGGTTTTGGAGCTCTTCACAGTGGTCAATAATTTGATGCAAATTAAACAACAAAACTTTTATCGTATATTTTCAAGATGTCGAAGTTTTCTGGAAAAAACGAGGTTATTATACAAGTTCTTCAACCTGTATGGTTTGTAAATAATGACCTTGTAGTGTGCTCCAATTTTGTTGGCCGCTAGAAGCTTTGCTTTGTTTGATAATGATTTTGCTGTTGATTTACGCCATGTTGACAAATGTATGTTTCAAAGTGGAAACTCACTGATATATATTTTACGTGGTTATGGCGTTTTTTTGGTCAAAACGTGTGAAAAGGATCAGTATATGTGAATGACGTAAACAGCAAGGAATTATAAACACATTCAAGAACTGTAATTGTAGTCGATCGAGTTGGTGTTTGCGCAACTGGACTTCCGCGAACCTGATCAGCTGAGCAGCTGCTTTACATGCTTTCACGTTTGATTGTTTGCTGTTTAAAAAAAAGAAATTACTCACCATTGTAAGTTGTATTTTAAAACAATTTCAAATGTTCTAATTCTAATAAATTGTTAAGTAGTTGCCGTAAAAAGCCAAGTGTTTTAAGAGTGAGCAAACATAAATAAAGTATCACAGAATCACAACGATTTAAATTACTATACGTTTTGTGTGTCAATTTTAAAAGTATAAATATCTACTCCGTACTTCTCACTTATCCGGAAACATGACGTTAAGATTGCACAAGCCCGTAATAAAACATTCTAACCCCCAATACATGTCTCAGTTCTAAATCGATCAGATTTTTTCAGTCCTCGATTAGCAATTGTATAACAATTTACAATAATTTAAGATGGCATCTTCAAACATGGGACTTGAAACATGTTGAAACCCACACGTCTATTTTGGAATCACTTTGTAGGATATGTGGATGTCGACTTAAAAAAGCAAACAAAAGGGAAATCAGTTACCCTTGTTCTCAGCATGTAGGTTTGTTAACACAAGCCTTTAACATCAATACTCAACTAGACGATCCCCTAAGTACACCCTCAAAGTTCTGCCAAAAATGTTATAATGCAGCTCTAAGAGAATCATCTTCGGTTCGAGTCACAATATCTTCTTGGCCCTCTCACAAGAGGACAGGAGACTGTCCTGTGTGCAGCCTCTATATTGAGCAAAAAAAAGGAGGTAGACCAAAAAAAGCAAAGATGGGACGTCCCAAGGCAGAGGACAATCAAAACAGCGTAAAATTAATAGATTTAGTTGTGGGTGGAATGGCAAAACAAATTAGTTTTGAACCTAACAACAATTTACTTGCTGATATGGTTGCTAAATCCAATACGAAAAGTTTTCGAGGCGAACAATTTCTTGACCCACTTCTGCTCTGTGATGAGGCCAAGCCCGAATATCTGTGCCTAGTGTGCAGAGAGATTCTTGACCAGCCAGTTAAAACAAAATGCAAACCCAATGGTCATATGTTTTGTGCAGCTTGTCTATCATTTGTTTTTACACAGTGTGGTAGGAAGTGTCCTGTTTGTATGACAAACATCGAGGGATCACTTCATGAGTTTGTTGAGCCAGCTCCTGTAATTCATGTTTTACTAGGTGAGCTAAAACTAAAGTATCCAAACAATTTGTGCAATGAAATTGTAAAAGTAAGCAAATACCAAAGCCATGATTGCCCAAGTTGTTTGAACCCTAATCCTGTTACTCATGTCAGTGAAGTGAAGTCACTAACCCCTCTTCCATCTGGAGACAAGCTAGCAACTCAACAGTCAACACAAGGAATGACAGTTAAGGAGCTACTCTCAACCCCTCAAGGAAAAATTACAAAGGAAATGGAAGAAGTGGGGACATTCATTTTAAAGTCTCTTATGGCAAAATCTCCAGATGGGCAGACTGCTCTGTTTAAAACAGGTGGTCAGGTAAGGTATTCCTCAAAATTAGAAATGAAGAATTAAAAATGAGTGTGTCAAAATAGTTTTTACTGCAATATTTACAACAGATTTATTTTTCAGCCAATACAGGTAAAGAGGTGTTGCCGGCCACGAAAATCAAGTGACCTGGCAACTTCAAAAACTGTGACAGCTAGATCGACGTTTTTGTCAGAAACCAGAAACGAAGTTAGCGGAGGGTCTGTTGTTTCCTAACAACAGGATGAGCTTAAAACCTTTGACAAGAAGGAAAGAGAGCAACTTCTCAAAGATTGTCTTGGTAAAGGTTTCAAGATTGACCTTCCTATTGGAGATATTCTAGCACTCAAGGCAGATCTTGGCGAGACTTGGTATAGTATTAGAAAGCTTAAAAGGTACAACAAAGTTGTTTACAGAAAAAACTATGATGTAATATAAAATTATTTGTAATATAAATGCATAAGTGTAATTTTAATGAGAAAGAAAAATACTTTATCTCAACATCGACTACTTATATTCTCTACATAACTATGAATAGGCTTTACATCTGTTATAAATACTGAAACAGCACAATTACATAATCTTTGGAATTATTTCTGCAGATGGTTCAGACAATGGGGTGTTGCCTGTGAGAATGAGAAGACCCAGCGTAAACAGGCCAAGGACCTAACTGACCCAGAAAACTTTGCCAGTGAAATGGTTCCAATGGAATTTCATGATGACTCTGGTTCTGGGTCAAAAATGGCTGAAGCACCCTTTCTTTATGTGATAGATCTCCAGCGATTCATCCACCTCCATCTCGAGCATAATAAAGAGTTGGTTTGAACTTCACATGGTGTATTTTCACACTTTTTTAAATGATTAACATTTTTTTAAATGGTTGATTAAACAGCTGCAATAATAGAACTGCATATTTTTTTCCACAACAGGGCTGGTAGACTTACATGGCACAATGGTGCTATACCTTCTGATCAAATCCATATCAAAATTGGAGGTGATGCAGGTGGTGGTACATTCCAAATGGCATTTCAGGTTGCTAACCTTGAAAAACCTAACTCAAAGTTAAACACAGTAGTCTTCAACATATTTCAGGCAAAGGATACCTGGGCTAACTTGAAAACTGGTCTGTCAGTTCACAACGATCAGATAGAAGAACTTAAACTAGGCACATGGATGTAAGCATGTATAATAGTTTTTTACAAGTTCACCATGAATAATGTATTATTGAAACTTGCAAATAATGTTTAAATGTTTTAGTTCAAGAAAGCTAAAATTATACTGTCTTATAATATTCACATGT